>JAQIYE010000015.1:0-26245 GCA_034699765.1 Xenyllodes armatus
ATACTCGAGTGAAGGGAGTTAAGGAAAATCTCTAAGTACTAACTCCATACTCGAGTGAAGGGAGTTAAGGAAAATCTCTAAGTACTAACTCCATACTCGAGTGAAGGGAGTTAAGGAAAATCTCTAAGTACTAACTCCATACTCGAGTGAAGGGAGTTAAGGAAAATCTCTAAGTACTAACTCCATACTCGAGTGAAGGGAGTTAAGGAAAATCTCTAAGTACTAACTCCATACTCGAGTGAAGGGAGTTAAGGAAAATCTTCACCACTTAATCCTACGAACAATACATTCTCTTAAAATGTAACAATGAACTTTTTAACCAGCTAGAACTTTAAACTCCATAAATCTATCATTGGAGACCTGATTAACTGGCGATCACCTAAATAGTAGACTTAAACATTTGTAAGATTAGTGACTATCATGAGACTGAATTTACTCTCAATTTTCTTCAACTTAATATTTCGCCCAAAAATTGGCTCAAGGTCTGCGGGTGTGAGTGTACATGACGATGAAGATCAGCTTGGATCCCTGTCTAATTTGACTTTTTTTGTACCTGGAAATAATAGTTGTATTACATTTGATGACGATTCTAAGTTCAAGTAGTAGTCCATGTCCCATAAATTTATCCAACCAATAATGTAACAGTTGGGCAGGTTATGATCATGAGGAAGGACCTGAAGATAAGATTATCCAATATTCCGCTAATCCGGGTTACGTCGGTTTATTTGGTGTGCAATGTGTAACTCTCCCATATAAAAAACTCTTCGTTCAAAGATTTCTCGATTTAACTTAATTAAGTCATTTAGACAATCTTGACCTTGAATGGACTCAGGTCGCTTCGAGATTAGTACATTTCCCAATCTCAGGGTAATTTTAAGGAAAAAAAATTTGGTTCTCGGACAAAATATCCCCAAGGACATAAAGAACATATTTTTATCCCAACCGTAAATTGTAAATTCTTGCTAATTGTCTTTAAAGTTAATATTTTCATTAAATTTCCCCGTCCGTCTCATCATGATAGATATATTTTTATTATTATTACGCATACTGGCAGTTTCTTTTTAACTCCTCAGCCATGATGTGTACATACATGAGCTAATAAGTGACCAAATAATGAGATTTTAATTAGTTTTAGTAAACCTACTTTATCACCTACAACTACTCAACGAATGACTTTGAGAAATATTTTCTCTTTTTACTATCCTATTGTGTTTTGTACAATTTAGAAATGTATTAAGGGGGACTAATAATTGCAGTAACTACTCTCTGACGTAATATACATACACATTCTTGCTTCCCGAGCTGTTTCTCATTTAAGAAAATATTGATGTTAAGGGTTTCATATATATTGGAGTTTAAATCAGACTACTAACAAACCATTTCACTTCTTAAACATTTATCAAAACAAACCAGATTTAAATTAAAGAGCGGGTTGATAACATTTATAACTTTAAACTTAATTAAATTTTTTAAGTCTTCCAATGTTTGTGTAAGGGCGTTCTTTAGGTAGTAGATGTGGAGGAGGTAAGAGTTTCTTGGAGTGCAAGCATTTGTTCATCTCCAAGTTTAATTTTGTCATCAATTTCTCGAGCGTCAATGATGAGTTTGGCTTTCATTTTAGTGAAATGATGGTAGTCGGCAAAGTCCTCCTCACTCAGGTACATTTGCAGAAATCCAGATACTTGATTACTTCGACGATCAATGCTCTCTTTTAGAATTTTGGCCTCTTCCAATTGTTCTTTCAGTTTGTCCCTTTTACTCTCCAAGATTTTCTGTAATTCAAGAAAAACAACAATTACACACTAGTACAAAATACGAACATTCCTCATTATCATCATTTATTGATTCTTTATAAATTATTCGGTACGACGAACATCGGCTAACTGTAACTGCACCCTATGAAATGTAACATTTATTTGACTTAACCTACATGATTTTTCGAGTCAACTTGGTGTGTAAAAAATAAACAAAAAAATCGTTGAAATTATTCACGTTCTTGGTAGCTTCATTTAGTTAATAACAAGTTATGTACCGGTTCGGTCGCGGTCCCAATTGTAAAATGCAATATGAAAATTGAAAATGTCAAACAATTCACTCAATCAATCAACCCTACTTTACTTCATAGGATAATTACAAATGAATAAATAAAATCTTGATCCCGTTTTCCACGCCCACGCTACGACCCTAACCGACATCAAATCCTAACTCAACATTGCAATGCGATGTCACTAAATAGTATTTTGTGAAGAACAGGATCCAATCGGGATACCCGGATGAACAGTTTTTTCAAAAACAAAGAAAAAAAATCATAAAGCTCATTAGATGAAAGCTGAAGGACATTTGTAAGTCCACTTTTTAACAAAATGAACGGTATGTTTATAATATGGACATTTGATAAATAACACCTTGACAAACTTGAAAGGAGATTTTATAGCTTTAATCTAACACATTTTTCTTTGATATTTGATCTCTTTCTATCAATTTGTGGTCCGAATTTTTGAAAACAACTTTAAGGGCTTTATTTGGCATTAAGTTTGCCTACGGTGATGATAGTATTGTCGCAACATATAAACCCGTTGGATTTTAAGCCACACAGGTTATATAATCATCGGACGGAATGACAAAATCCCAGCCCAGAAAGAAATTAACCGTGACAGCATGGGATTTATAGTCCTCAGTTAATTGTATTAGTAAACCGAGCTCGTATAGGACACCCCGGATTTAATTAATGGAATTTGGCCAAGAATCTTTATGGACATATAAGTATGTACCTTCTCTTGCGGATTTGGGGCTTCAGGTGAAGTCATCAGAGCATTTTCCGTCCTAGCTAGTCTACCAGAGAGCCCCAGGAGCAGACTTGTAATTTTTTCAATCTCCTCAACATGAAGTTTGAACTTATCAAACTCATTCCGTTTGGCAGTTTGTTTAACTCTTTCAATGACAATTTTCCCTAATTGCTCATTAGATGCGATCTCTTCACGGATCTCTGACTGTTCAATCCTTAAGATCTCCAGTTTCCGACCAATCCTTGCTACAAGCTCCTCCTGAAAAGATTTTGGGAAAAAGATAAAATTAATAATAATTCCTGGCCTCTTCTAAATAATAATGATAAGTAAAGTAACCCCAATTCAACAATGAAACTGGGTCTAATTAAGAGATAATTAAGGTTTTTATGTTCATAGTAGTTCAATTGTACAAATTATACTCACCTTTCGTTTCTTCAGTTCTTGACTGTCATTAGGGTTAATGGGCTCACTTTGCATGTCATTAACGTACTGAGTTAAAAATTTTGCTTTACACTCTGATGTGGTGAAGTAAACAGAGTCAGCTGGCAATGGAGCGTGGCCATTACACCTGGAAGAAATTTAAAAATACAAGAGAACCCATTCATTAGTTTTCAATTTTGTAAAAACGGGTCAGCCCAAGAAACTAGATCCGTTTTCAAATTAAACTTCATTCAAGTACTGAGAAACCAAACCAAATGATACTGTGACCTCAAGTTATCTTTGAGATTAAAGATGATCATTCATCTCCTCATACAGAAAGACATTACAAAAAATATAATTACTTTGATCCTAAACTCCTTTATGATCATTAGAGCCCCAACCTTCATTTTTTCCTTCCATTATTTGTATCTTTGAGTATCAGTGTGTTAAAACCCCTATTCTATCTAGTCTAAGCAGAAAGGTCAAAGGCAGGAGTCAGAGAGGTTCATGATCCTTCAGCTCGATCTCATTTACTCAATGAATTTGTTTTAAGCGGATGAAGGGAGCGTTGCTCCCATGCGTCTCTTCATTTCCTTCAATCCATTCATCTCTTTTTGGTGGGTCCTGTCAAAATAAAGCCCTTAAGAACCTTCTCATAAGGGAGTCTTTAGTCAAGGAAAACATTTGGAAAACTGTGTCTGACAGTTGGAGGAAGATGATGAAGTTGATCATAAATCAGTTTCATCATAATACCCATGATTTAGTTAAGTCTTTTAATGTTCCATATTACGTAACAAAGTAAACATGTTAAAATATCTTAAAGGGGTTTTAGATTAGACCTCAAAGGTACAAGACGAACTAATTTAAATAATTTTCGTGTGTGACAGACTGTAAAAACTAAAAAAAATCATAATGCTTAATAAGAGGATCCATTGTTTTATCAGTGGTTTACAGGTTTGGATCTAGTTTAATTAGAGACCTCCTACTGAACAATAACCCTTGCTTGTTATAGACTTACATAAATAAAGCTTCATATCTCATTGTTATGTTGTGTGGGTTCATAAAATATAGGAGAGAAAGGAAAATATTTGTTTTAATGATTAGATTTCGGTATGTGGGCGCTCCCTTGAGCCTCTCATTTTAAGGTTTTCCTGGAATTGTTACCGTTTCAATCTGATTGTAAAAAGACCCTGATTCTGCAATCAAGTTCACCGTATATTTTATTTAATTTCTGAGTTGTTGAGATCCGTATTTATATGCCCTTCAGCATCTGATCCAACAACGTCCAAAATTCAGAGTACTGTTGCTTAATTGAAGACTATTTAATTTTTCAAACGGATACTTCTAAGAATACGTAATAAAATTAGGAAGTTTTGCACATTACTCACTTTGTATCAACATAGACCAAAGATTGACTTCTTCGCATTTCAAGAAATTTCCAAATAAATTTGGTAATCTCTTGAAGAAAAAAAAGTTCTTTTGCAGAAATGAATGAAGGGAAGTACTTTTGAGAAATAGGTCATTTCTGTAGAGAGGATCAACTCCATTCCCAAAAACTCACATCAAGGGTGGGAAATTTTTCTATCCTATGTTCATTTCCAGGAAATAAGAGTTTTCACGTGCAATTACGAACTTAGTTGTTTTATGGACACTTTGCAGCATAACATTTTGGACGTGTGACTATAAACACAAGTTTTAGGACCGTACGTCCTGCCAGGTTAATGATGTCATACAACCTACAGTAAAATGTAAACAGCACAGGCTTATATGTCCAACATTTACAACAGTAAATGAACAAATTCTTTAAAAGCCTATTTGTTAGAATGACTTGGTTATGCATGTCCACTCATAAGTTACTTTAAACACACTTCTGCACCTCAGCAGTTCGGTACCAATACCTTGACCTTTCATCAGTTGAGCCCTTCAGGGCTCATTCAATGCATCCATCACAAGAATCCTCATTTGTTTAAATGTAGAGTGAAACACTTGGTAAAATATTCCATCCAAAATAATACCAAAACTTTGATGTCATGAAAAGACGGAACCACTGAGAAACCCACAATCATTCAAGCATTCATTCACACTAAAATGCCGTTTTGATGATCAATCAGGTGTAGGATAGCCTAAAAACTTGATCTTCGTCCACAAGTATCCTTTGCCGGAAGGGAATCCCCTTGATTTTTTATTTCACTCAAGTAAGTATGAAATGGGATTTCAGTTTCAATCCCAAAACTTTCATTACAAGATCAGGAAAGGATGATGGCTTGATGATGATGAATGAGGAATTTGAACCCGTTGTTTTGTTGTGATTGTAAAGGTTTAAAGTAATGGGATTGCTTGATTGGGCTTATAAAAATTCATGGTGTTCATTTGAAGGAAAAATTCTAAAAAGTTCAAGTTTTAACCCCATAGAATTTTTGATGGAAATTACAATCATGCATGCATAGGATTGCCCTGGTCCAAAGGAACTGACTGAAACTGACGATGAATCAGGAAAGGACTGTCAGACTGTCACTATAGATCACTATAGATCACTTCGGCACTCATAACATGGAACAATTATGTAAGGTTCAGCTAGTTTTGAAATATTAATATTTTCCAAGAAGGTACATCGAGACGGCTTATTTCATTTTCTCTCTAATCGATCAGACATATAAGTTCATCCACAATTTAGCTCAAAAAGTGCTCGTAGACTTAATTACTCTTATCAAAATCGAATATTTAGATTTATAAACAAGTGAGTGAAACAATGGGATGAAGATCTATCCTGACTGAGATTTACACTCTAGCCAACAAAGGTTGGGTCCTTCTTCCGGTACGTAGCTCATTCATGTGATCTTGACCAGCCAGGAGGCCAGGATCTCATCAACAACACATCATCACAACAAATCTTAAAAGGAAACAACGGAACCCAGAATATACAAAAACAGATTAATGTTGGGGTGGCTGAGTTGATCTTCAAAAAAGCCTCAGGACTTCCTCACATCACATCACAATCACGATTGAAAAGTACAGATTATTATTTCAAGTTCAGACAAGAATTTGAATGAGAGAGAGAGGACGACAGGACGAGACCTGCCTCAATCACGTCTTCCATAAACCGTAATTTTGGACATCTGTGGAGTAATTACAGTTTGTAGGGAGAGAATGAATGAAGGGAACTTATTGCTATTGTTTACCGTCTCTTAAATCTTTTCTCTCTCCCTTGGATCAATCAGTTATTAGTTCACAAAACAACTTTTCTCCACATGTGGGCAGACACAAGTAGAAATCATAAAAAAATTTGAATTGCAAATCCAATGACATTATAAAACCTTCTTTTATCCCTTGATCAGATTTTACTCAAATAATTTTGTGGTGGTTAAAACAGTTTGATCAGGAGGAGGGTAAAATAGTATGTATCCCATTTGTGAATAAAGCAGACTTCAAATCAAGACATACAAAATGTTTTCAAAGACGCCTGAAGGATCTTTGAAGATCAATGAAGAAAAAAAAAGATTTGAATGTTTTTCAATTTAACAAGGGTCTTGCTGAAGAGGATATTTTTTTTACTACGTGGCTTCTTCTTTTAAGGCAATGTCCTCTTAAAGGTGGGTCCAATACTTACAACTTGCAAATATTTTCTGGAAAGCCCAGATATCAGGTGAATGGACAACAAACTAGTAAACATTGACTTAAACTCCCACATGGAAAAGTATGAAATTTCCAGAGGTTCCTACATGACAGCTTGAACTCAACTGAACTAAAAAAGGACATTCGTGTGGGTGGACATTGGACATGGTCAATTCAGGATCGATGGTTGCTACCTTTGGACCTTAACTCCCTACAAAAATAATCGGGTAGAACAACTTATTTAGTGTTCGTTGTCCAGCTGGACACAATACTAGAGAAAGGGGTACGAACGACTCATTTGAATGACTCATTCTAAAACCCGGACCCGTGTGAGTGGGTAGAGGTAGTGGCTGAAAACAAATAGCTCGTTCACGTTGCCTGTTCAAGAATGGGCTCAATGAAAAACAATCCTATTATGATTTATCATAAGACCCTATCAACAACGGAAGCCATAATTCGCAAATCGTGGCATGTATACATTTAAATCCAAAAACCAGCCTAAAGAAAGAGATACTTTTGAATAAATATGACAATTCTCAATTATCCTACCGTCTAAAGTTTATTGACCCATAAATCAAGCTAACAATTGGTATGTATGAGTCCAGCAGAAACCTTCTGAAACAAGAAACAATTAATACTAAATGTATTTTGGACCCCTACATATCCTGGATCAGATTGCCTAAAATTTTAAAAGTAAATAAGGTCATGAATAACCTTGGATCTTCTTGCTACAGTCGAACTTAATTCACATTTTTAGGCAAAAAATGTAAAATTATACGTTTAGAAAAATGACTTATAATTCTTTAGTTTATCGCAAGAAACTAGGATTACTTAATGCAAGACCTTTTATCAAAACTATAAAATCCTTAAAAACGGTAAAAGAATCTTAAGCGGAATTATTCTTACATACACTATAAAACATCCATTATCCTTCATTAAGGATCATGAATTTTTGGGACTATCTGTAAATTACAAGATGTTTCAAGTAGGCCATAAAATGAATCATGTCAAAATTATGGTACACATTAAGTAACAGTAAAAGGCAAGTCAAGGGAGGGAGGGAGCAGGTCCATTGTAATCTACAATCCTACAAGTCCTGACTGCCCTCACTTAATGTTAAATTTCAATTGTTAAGATGTACTTACATTAACCTTTTTTCAACAACCTCACTAACTGATGAAGTGCGGTCACAAGTTTGACTTGCCAAAAAAATGTTTTTTTCCTTTCATGTTCATAAATAATATTTGCTGCAATATGAAAATGGTTCACCCAAAATGATAAACAATTTGTTCCCGTTTCATTTAATTCTTTCAGCTCCAAACTAATGCTGACTTGGGTTCTGGACTTGCGCCAGTACAACGATTAAAATATAATTTCAGGTTTGAGTTGTCTCCAAAGTAGCTGTTAATTACTATGAACCCACAATCTTACCTTTTAGGAGATGATGGCTCGTTTGTCTCTTGTTTTGAGATGTGACCGTGAGTCCGAGGTAAAGTGCCATTTCCAGAGTCCGAGCTGTGAGTTTCTTCCTGTGCAACTTGACTCGATTCTTTCGGGACTTCAGGAGAAGATGAGCTCATTGACAAACTTGAGCAACTCCCATTGGACTTTTCATGGGTTTCCTTCTTAAGATGTTGAGGACCAATATGGAAGAGACCTTCCATGTAATCTGCTGTAGTCTTGTGATCCGGAAGTGGCACTAGAAAATCATGAAAAAAAGTTACAATTTTAAAATATATTAGCTTCAGGAATAATCTAATTTGTAATTTATTTAATATAAGAGATGCAAGTTTTGAATTATAAATATAAATAAATCTGTTAGTACTGAATTCAAAGCGTGAATTTTTTAGCAAAAGTAACAAGGGTCCGAATAAACCCAGATTTTTATGGACATCGAGTTGTAATCGGCATTTAATACCTTCGTGACGATGAGCTTATTCCCTAATTATACCAGAAATAAAAAAAACAATGTCGAACGATTTAATAAATGGTAGTAGAGTAATGGCAAAGAACAGCATCATGAATGAGTAAAAGAGAGACTCTATTCGCATATCGGTCAACAACGATCTATTGAGACCAAAAATGTATTTTAGGTCAATCAGTCTATACAGAAACAAAAGTTTCCTTTGTGCAAAATTTTCAATAAAAAACCTCAAAAGAGGTCTAAAAATGTCGATAAGCCATATCAGATGAAAAGATGTAATGATGCCAAGTTAGAGATTACTCGATCCCGACAATATAATAGGTCAATAAATAGAGATAACGGAAAACTCGTGATTTGTACATTCAACTTTAGTTTTGTTTCATTTTTAACACGATAATAAGGTTAGTATTCCTTTTACTATTGTGAGACTACAATACATAATCATGATCCTACAGGGCTTAAGAGTCAAAGAGAACAATGTAGATCAGGCATGGGAAAAGCAGTTTTGTATTATATCGTTTGACCCGATTGGAACAATATTGTGTTTTCTCTGTACAAATGAAACAGGAAAATTATCTTCCTGTTGTTGTGTACGAAATATTGGTCATGGTTAAGGAAAATATGGGATTTCAATAAGAGATGTAACATTAAATTGACGTTCTTCAGAAGTAATAACAATACTGTTATTTCTAAAGTGTACCCTGGATGCGTAACCGTTGTTGTTGGTTGTGTGGTGAACCATGGAGTAGAGCAAAGTAGCATGATGCAAGGGAACAAAAATGTGTTTTGCCTGCCTGTAATTTCCAAAATTAATGCTTTCGGATCTTTCTTTTCCAATACCTTGTAATGTAATGCACCTTGTAATTCATGAAACCGTATAAAACCCTTCAATGACAACATAAGGAATATTTATGTTTCATGTCAAAGGAAGGACCATAACAATTAATACGGGACTACATTTGACATTTTGTTCCATCCCATTGTATGCCAGGGGATGTCCCATAATTATGTACTAGTTAATGTTAATGGTAAAAGTTCTAAGCTAAAAGATTCAAGAATATTCTTTGTCATAAAATCCAAGGACTAAATTAATTACGTATGGGTTGAAAGCAGAATTCTCTCAATTTAGGAGTAGCAACTACCAAGCCAGCATTATGAAATTATGTTAACATTGGAGAGCATACATAAACGAGCAATAAAAAATGTCTTGAAAGCTATTTTAACATCCTCAAACCAGCATTTTTTCAAAAAATACAAAAATATGACCCAACACAATTAAGAAACGCTACTGCATTGAGGACCTAATTGAATATTGAAGTTTTAAAGCAGACTGGGAGTTAAACAAGCAACAAACACGAAACACTGACAGGTCATTATGAAAAGTCAATAATTTTGCTACTATGAATAGTTACTACTCCACGAATGTTGGCATAAATAGAAACAATTCTTAAAAAAATCAATGTTTTTACCTAGAAGGCTCTGAAGCTTATCCCCTTGAGGGAGCTGTTTAACCAAGACTCGAGACAATTCATCGCAATCCAACTCCTCCTGAGACTTCTGTCGTCCAGTATATGAAGGAAAGTCATCTGGACTAATTGCTGAGGTAAGACTTGAAATGGAAGTCTCAGTTCCAATAGAGTTTACCATATTACTGGAAACTGAGGTCGGAAAAGAGGTTAAAGAATGAGAGCGTGACTCTGATTTATGTATTCCGCTATCACGGGTCAAGTCCTTGTCCTCTTCAGTTCCACTATCCGTTTGAGAAGATGCATCGGATGTACAGGATGATCCAGGTTGAACTGTCCGCATCCCAAGAGCAAAATTAGCTTTGGGTTCGGAGACTTTGAACAATGAATCTGAGTTTGCATTGGTTGACTCATTTTTCAAGACTTCATTTTTAATAGGAGAAATATGTGCTTTTGAAGCTGGAACCACCGGATCAACTTGAGTTGATCCCCTTAAACAATTGAGCCCACTGACTTCGGATGAGGTCCCACCCTGACTCATTGGTCCAGCCGCCCCATGTCCAGTGACTTGAAGTTCTTTGGGGTCACAAGCGTATTCCCTCACTGACGGGCTGAGACTAGGAATTTGCCTTTCAGCTGAATAGTACCCATTAGTATCTGTTGATGCGGAAGACTTGAGGACATGAGGGTGGTCAGGGACATGACAATTTGTGTTCTGGAAGGGCTCAGGACCACTAAATCCTCGAATTGGAGCAACTTGAGCTACTGGGGGTACAACTCCAGTCATCATTGGATTTTGGGAAAATCCAGTTTTGTTGTTAAATACATTGCTCTCACAACTCAAGCTTCGGTGGAATGGTAAGGGTTGTTGTGGATGAGTTGAATTCAGGGAAGATGAATTTGGGATCTCATGCGATGAAAATATGACAGTCTTATTTGGAGCTCGAATATTGTGATACCTTTCCCAAGCTTCAAGGTTCAAAAAAATAAATAATAATAAACAATGCAAATTAGGCAACTACTACAAAACACAAAAAAATAATACATATATTTTTAGAAAGGATGAGTTGGGTTAAGGTGGGGGTACACAGACTACAAAATACAATCCTGGCATTTACAACAAACGATGGAGTCAAGTAATGAGCATGAGAGAGTCCTTGTCCTGTTATTATTAATCATTACAATGATTTATTAAAGTACAAGTTGTACTCTATTTTCATCAGCACGTCTAACTGTAGGAGTCCTTCAAAATGAGACTACGGCTATAAAAATTTCCGAAGCTTTCGTGAAAACAAATTTGTACGTTAGCCCATTTAAAGCATTAGTATAGTACACTGCAACGACCTCATGTTTGGCCATTAATAATTCTTGTCCTTGATTTTCTAAGTTTACTCTGGGGGTAACAAAATTGTTGTAAGAGCATTTGCATCCGAATCGCTAATGCCAACTGTACTGAACTTGTAAACGTGCTTCGCACTTTAATAATAAAACGCAACATTTGTTTGACCATATGAAAAACCTGTCACTTTATTTTCATTAGAGGTCATAATCTCATAGTAGCTTCAGTTAAATAGATATCAATTCTCTAGTGACAAAGCTTGTGTCGTCCAATAACAGTAAGATAGTAAGAGATATTGACTTGTCTACACTTGCCATCCTCACCCTCACCTGAGAAATACTGACAGTTAAAAATCATGTTCAAATAAAAGTGAGAAAGTGAATTAATTTATTAAGGGTCGTTTATCCGGAATTTATGCACTGTCTGACTGTCTCTCTTTGTCCAATTCCCTTTCTTTCTAGTCCCTTTTACCATAAAACAAAACAACAATGAACCTTTTGTTTCTCCTTTCAAATATTTGCATGGCTAAATGATATAGGAAAACTAGATACTTTACAGATACTTTACATGATTCATCAGTAACGATTGTATTCCAATATATTACGTATTCAATGAACAAGTCCAACGGAATTCATATCTCATTCCTAACTGTCATTTTATGTACTTGTTGTCATTTTGCTCACTGTCCTGTCCTCACCCATCATTGTCTCCTGAGACATTGACCTCAATGTTATGGGGAGAGGAATAATGTGTTTGTAACTGATGAATCCAAGTAGAAGGTATCCTTGAAGGTCTTACAATGTCCCTTCCTCAAGGCTTTGCATAAACAATTTTATTTTGTATTTTGTTCATCTACACTTCAGCCCAACGACTATCTTTCGTTTCATTTAAAATCTAAGAAACTGAGGCAATAAGAAATAGATTTAAGTAAGTGTCATCAGGTATACGTATCGGAGGTACATTGAATAAAGTAAAAGCCAGATGGTGCATAAAAATAAAGTCGATGTTTAGAAGAAGAACTGGATGTGGGATGGTTGCCAATACAACTTTGAGCGTTTCTGCAGTTTTCTACCAATAACAAATAGAAATGTTTTAAATATACATTCCGTAAGACTGTCATTTGAAGGCTGACCTCTAACAAACCCCATACTTTTAGTTTGCCAAAGCAAATGTGTACTACATAAACGAACATGAAATTCATAAAGTATCAATTCCATAAAGTCCTTATGGAACAAAAAACCATTGTTATACTTTAAAAGACATGAACTTCCTTCCTTGGAATCTAGATCGACAAAAACATTTGTGGGAAAAATTTAGTCTCAAAGTGAATTCATGTCATTTTGATTCACCCATGTACCTCCTGAGAAAGAGTTGGATTTAGGATTCCAACCACTTGAGATTTTTATCCGTTCCTCATGAATCTGCTGACTCCGATTACACAATGCAACAATAGTCATTTCATTAAGGTATCCCATCACGACAACACGATCTGTCTCTAAAAGAAACTAGATCTAGATCCTTTTAAAGGATAAATGTTTCTTCTACCCCTCCTTCTGCTCTACTTTTGATAATGTGTAATTTTTCTCCTCTTTTGTTAGCCCACCATTAGCACTACTATCTGTCATCTATTGCAAAAATTAGTGTGGGTATCTGGATCAAATCAGAGAAATAAACAACTTTTCATGATTCATTTATTAAAAAAGAAGAGAACCAGATAATTTTTATTTTTAAATCCAAAAGACTTGAAAAATTGCAATCGATCCATCCTTGCAAACACTATGAAATCCCAGCTACGTCAAAATCATATCTGATATAATCCATTAAAAAGAAGATGGAGGGTCATTTACTAATCCCATTACGAAAGAAAATAGATCAAAAGAAAACCAAAATATCATGATGCCCATCCATAACAAAGAAAAAATACAAAGAATTTACAAAAGCAAAAATCCCTCAAGCCACGAACATAAAAAAATTACTAACACTATTGTATTTTGCCATAGGACTCAAATGGTCCTAGCTCGAACGTAGTGTAAAGCTTAAAAAGAAGTCCTTAAAAACACAATTGGCCTGTTTTCATGAGTGAGCAAATTCCATGCAATGGCTTTACCACAACAAAAGCAATAAACTATGAGATGAATGGAAGTGAATCAACTTGAGCTTCATCACCTCCATTGCATTCCTCCATTTAACTGACGACTCATGGTGCAGTACAAGATTTTCTACCCTTGTTCATCTTTATGAAATTTACATCATTAAAAATGAAGTCCTTTTACCAGGCCTTACAAGGGAAACAACCTTGGGAAGGTCTTTTTGAGTTCAGGCAGTAGGCAGTGTTGAAACCCTGGGGGTAAATATCAAGTAAAAAATAGTTCTACGAATTTGCAAACGTTGGGATTTTCACTCAAGAAAATTACCAATTGGAAAACAAAGTTCTTCATTTTTTTGATATCCCATTAACAAGTTCCCCTCTTCTTGAAACGTGATCTTTAAGGAATTCAAATTTGACAAAAAAGTATTCCTACCACGAACTTTTTTCTGCACTTGTTGGAAACGTCAAATTTTTTTTTAATAATTTCCTTTCTTACCATTCGTTTTAATACAGTACGAATATATGAGTTAAAAAAATAAATTGCCAATATTATTTGGTTATGATCTTAACCCTTGGAAAATCAAAAGAATTGAAAAATACAGTCCTCAGAAGAACCCTGACGTATGGACAAATGTGTGTAGAAGAAATACAACTTTTGACAATAACAATAAATAAAATTTTTGCTCTTACTTTAGCAACTGCTTCAAATCTCTACCCATATCAATTCAGAACCTGCTCACCCCTGCATTCACTCTTTGTTTGTAGAAGCCCCATAAATACATTAGTCATGAGAAACAAAGAGGAATTGTCAGAATTTGCATTTCCTGTAGCTAAATTATATGTACAGGAAAATTATGGATTGGGTGACATCCCCGGTTCCATTGTCGATACCTCCTGAGGAAATAAAATAAATCTTGGAAACAAATTTTCAGCTAAGGGGACTGGTTCTGAACTAAAATACGAGATTTTAAAGATTTTGAACACTAATTTGTTTCACTTTTTCAAAACCTGGTCCTCCTCAGGGGTATGGTACAACCAAGTAAGAGAATCTTTGGCTCGTCGTAAGTTTGACTCACATGAACGTTATTATCGAAAATGACAAAAGTCGCGTGTTTATTGTGCAATAAATTTCACACTAGCTCTCGTCTTTGAACAAGTCTTTGTTAAACACAGAATTCCATTACTACAATGTAATTGAGCTTCCTGCTGAATTAAAAGTTCAAGGGGCAGAAATGACCTTCCTACATGAACTAAAACAGTGTAGTTGAGTCTCACTGCAAAAATAATTTTACTCCATACGGTTGGTCAATTACAAATTACAAATCACAATAGGAGTTATATTTGGAACGTACAAACGAGTCAAAACGTCCCGATATTTATTTGTTACATGAAAATATGCAAATCTTATAAGGAACAAAGACAAAGGGTGTTCACCCTAAATACCAAAGTTATTATTTAACACCTAAACACGTCTGGTCCGACCATTTTTTTTGTAGAAAAAGGTGAAAAGTGAAAAAATGAGGTAGATTGCGTAGAAAAACACGCAAAGCTATCATTGCAATAAGCGTGAGAGAGTGAATTGGCAAAAATTATGAAGGCAGACCAGATTTTTACAAGTGGAAAAAGGATGTAACCATTTTATCTAAAGTTAAGAACGAACGAAGAGCTTCTTCAAAAGAATGGGAACATAGAAATACGTAAACTAAAGATACCACTGAACAAGACAAAATATCAATAACATATCAGCGATATGCATTAATCATTTGTCAAGTGAAACTTTTTTCCAGTTTTATGAGGATCCAATAACCCTGAAACCTAAATAATATAAGCAAAGAGCATTTCGGTCTTAAAAGTTCTTTCTCTAAAAATTAAAAAAAATTGCTCAATCCATGAAAATATTAGGCGACTGGAGCACAAGGATCTTAAAATACGTCAAAAGAAAAGACCAACTCCTACACCAGTTTAAAAAACATCTTTCTTTTAAGATTCAAAAATTGAGGAAGGTATAACCGGATTGTAATTAAAACAGAGTCGGGTAAAATTTTCAATATCAATCAAAACTGACTTTCATTACTCATTTAAGACACGGAAGAAGTGAAAAGAATGGAACTGAAAATTCCGAGGAATTGAAATCGAATAAGAATATTTTGACACTTGATTACTACCCTTAGGTAATTACAGTCTCAATCCATTGGATAATGAGTGTGAATGAGTACCTAATTGACACAAAACATGAGATGATAATAAGAGCTTAATCACCACTCACACGGGGAAAAAATTATGGTAGCCCACACGTCCGTTAATTTCAAACTTTCTACCTGAAAAAGAAAATTACTAGCTAAATTCGACTTATTGTTACGGAGTGAATGTTAATGTTACGCTACCCTTAAGCCTTAGAATCCCAAAGTACAAGTAACGACTTGACTACCAGGGATAGCCCGATCTAGAAATCAAGATATTTTTTTGCAAAATCCGAAACGTATGATTCACTCCCTTAATTACGCCTAATTCGAATAATTTCTTGCACACAAAATTCCAATAAAAATCGATACAGCCAAGATCTAGAAAGCCTACGTGGGCCGTTTAATTTGTACATTGCCCCAAAGGGTGTCTATAACACCTTCTGAAAATTAATGTTGAAATCTACCTTTAGATAGTATTTTGGAGACGAGTTACAAAACAATGCAATCCTTTTGTTCAAAACCAATTCTATTTTATTTGTATTGTGAGCTACCCAATAGACTTCAATGCCAATGTACCCGGGATCAGAGAGGGACAATGGGAATTTTTTTTGCCAAAATGACATAAAATGCTTTATTCTTCTTCAGTCCATCATAAAGGACAACCTAAGTTTCACCTTTAAAATGAACAATGAGTGAAGAGGAAAGTGAATCACTACAACAATGCGTTGTTATTATTACAAAATATGGTGCTCACCCGACTCTCAAAAAACTCTCTACGTAACAATTTAAAAAAAGAGGGTTGTCTGGAATAGTACATAATAGTACAGTGTATATAATACTATAGTTGCCAATAATATTTTCGATATGGCCCTTCGACCGTACCCTTTCATGCTACAATATTGATGATGGGGTTCATTTTTTGCACAGGAGTTCCACTGATGCATCTCACATTTAAACATAAAATAATATTAGCAATAATTGACTTACTGTCCATTACCATTCTGTTCCTGATCCTTCAATGATGCTATTACAATCAAGAATTGTTATTTGGTCAAACTTTGGCAAAAAAAAAAAGTTATTGTCAAAATACCTGCATGGATGTAGTTCGTATTTTTTCAAACCTAAATGTTAATGGCTTTCATTTAAAGCATGTTGCTTTATATTTTCAATGACTTCAGGCCCCTCAAAATGTAAATTTAGCTTATATCACATTGCTTTTCCAGTACTGTAGCACAGGAAGCTAAATAATACTTCATTGCCAATAAACCCTTAATTGAATCCTAGGTTCACCGGAAGGACAAAAACTATGAAAAACAAATATAAATATGCATTTTTATCAACTTTTGCACGAAACACTTTTTGCATTGAGAATACATGCAATGATGGTCTGATCGATATGACGTTCAGACCAAGAGCCACAGAACTACAACACTCAAAATTAATCATTTCATACGTGATAACTATTTTAACTGCGTGTGACTGGAATTTTAAATCCGCGTAATAATTAAATAAAATTTACAATCCCATTTGTAAAATATAATTGGGAATGGATAAGAGGATAATCCAGGCATTATCATGAATACTGATATATCTGGATGGATGCAAATGGTAAGGACCTGAATCTAAAACAGATTAACAAAGCAGCAAAATTATGAACCTTTGTAGCTTTAAAGACAGAACATTATTTGAGACCTCCATAAAATCAACTAACATGGAAATATTATGAAATCCATTTCCAAAACAGAACTTTGATGTTCGAAGGTGTAATTTGAGAACATTGAAATTCTCCTTTTATTGCATTGTTTCCCAATGCTTTAGTAACATAGATCCAACTTTGGATATTTGAATCATGCCCTCTCGCCTCTCGCATACCTTTACTAAACAATCTTGTTATCCACGAAATTAAGCACGATTAGTAAGTACACAAAAACAAAAGGAGAGTACATAAAGACCACTCACAATCCCTTTTTAACTTTGGATAATTAAGTTCAATTACAGGACAAATTAGTGTCAGTTGGGACAAAAACAACTAACTATAATGAGAGTGGGCAGGGCTTACAAGGGTTCGTCAAGTCAGCTTTTATGAACTTAACTTTTAGCTTTGAGTTTAAATTTAAATATGGTTAAAAAGAAAGTAAAACATCGCGTTGTTCGCGTAATAAGGCTAATAAATCCTCAGCTAAAACAAATAGCATTACAAGTTACGTGTGTGTAGTTAAAAATCTTGAAAAACAAAACTTTAAAGCAACATTAACTAAAACTTGGATCTAAAAACTCACTCTTCATGTCTCAATACAAAATTTAAATAAGTCCATGTCATCCATTAAAATGATCGCAAAATGTCTAAACTATGAAAGTACTAACAATCCAACATATTTTTTTTTGCCTTGACTAAATAATAGAACCCACCTGGGTTAATTACCCCAACCTTACCACCATAACAAACAGACATTTGTGTACACTCCAGTTAGATGGACACAAAGGAAAATGAATTTATGAAAATAAAATGAAGTTTCAAATTTACCCGAGGGTGACATGGGTAAGTCCAGTTTCCCTGTTGAAGTAGAGTTGGAAACTATTGGAGAATGATGAGTCCCAGATTCGTCTCCAGCCCCAGCCTTTGTGCTCATTCCAGATGGAGAAAGGGTTCGTCTGTAACGACCCTCATAACCAAGAGTCCTCTCGCGCCTTTGTGCCATGTAAGAGTCTTTGTGTAAATAGCTGCTCCTGAAATAAATAAATACAATTAATTTTAGCCCATTTAATAAATACTAGAATTAGAAAGGGCGACTGCATCACATCATCCAAAAGGATGATACAAATCTAATTCTAACAAAGTAGCAGTACGTGTGATCATATAATCTATTGTACATATATTATTCGAAAAAATTACAACATGGCTTTAGCAAAGAAAATCTTAACTTCGTTATCCCTTTTTCGATATTCAGAAAAATAGACAATTGAACGATGACGCGTCGTGTGCTTATACTCTAAAAATTCAACTTTATTTACAATTTATATTGAGGTGTAATATTTACCTAATTATACTTTTTGAGCGATAGCTCGAATATCAAGTAACTTCTTTGCATTTAAATGTTTAAAGAAATAACTTTAGTATCCAGAAACTCAGAAAACTGTAGATTTTAAATCCACAAAGAAAAGATAAATGTCAAAAGGAGGAAGGTGGCCAAATGAGATCATCACCAAAAACTACAGTTGGGGAATCACTACTCACATTTACATTCATCCAATTACAATTTATCATTACATGTACAACTTGTTGAACTGGAAAAGTTTGAATGACCTTGAAGAGCAGCTGATGATCATATGCCATAAATATGCCACTTTTATGTCTATTCAACTTGCAATGGAAATCCCACTAATATACCTTATTTATTTATTTTTTATAGAGACATTTGGGCTACTTCTGGGATCCTCTGGAATATAAAATTACATACACCAAATTGCATATTATCAAGCACCTCTTTGGTAACAAGCCGTTAATTTTGTTTTTGAATTTACTAAAACATCTTGAGTATCGATTAAAAAACTATCATTTTGAATTCGAATATGGTTCTTGAAGTTTATAAGAGCTTCATGTCTCGGAATTTCCATAATCCTGAAACTACTTGAACAAAATTATCAATTTTTAGGCCGAGGTCCTTGAAACATTTAGAACAGACGCCCAGAGAGATATTTCTACTCATTTCCTATATTTGAGCTTGAGCCCTTCGCTTGCGCTTCTTTGAAATGTGAAGAAATCCTGTATACTAACAAGGAACAACTTCATATTCTTGACGTGACATTCAGACGTGAAGTGGGCCGAATTATTCATCAAACATGAAGTATTTGAGGATCACAAAATCCTATGGTTGTGTGTGCTGTAATGGTAGTATTCTCATTGATTTCACCTCATACATTTGTTTTTTACTCAAATTAACCTCATATTACATTACAAGTCACTACAAACCAATACCATTTAAAATGTAGCAAAAAGTGAAGCATCGGCTTGGATGCTTGGAATGATCTCATTTCAATCAAATACCACATGCCAAATATTCACTAGAATAACAAATTAGGAGCAAATGGAATGAGTGCCGTAAGAGTACAACCATTGTACAAAATATCTTCATTTTCAAAAACAAAAATCCAAATTCATAAACTGATTCATTCATGTCGTTTTCAAAACTGTTAAACCGAAATTAAAGACATATCGGTGTTCAATGGTCAACAATGTAAAGCAATTTTTAAGAAACTCTTCGATTAGATTATCTTAAATCGCCAAAATAACACAATAGACAACTTCCTATTGATTTACGTGAGTTCATCAACAAAATTAAAATGGTAAAGAGTACAAAGAAGATTTAGAAAAATTATAGAGGAATCTCATGTTCCTTCCTACCTTTTGCGAATTCTTAGGGTGTAACCAATACCCAAAACCATTTTTGTAAGAATTGTTGAAACTTCCTTCCTTCCTTGACTTCTCCTTCTCAATTTTTTGGATTCCAATGAAGTCACCCAAGAAGAAGGACCCTCCTTGTTCCCTTCGTCTTGATTAGTTATCAAATCCTTCCGCTTTTGTTATTACATCAGAATTGTTTATTATTCAGGGATTATAATAACTCAAATTAAACTGATTGAGCCTTTAAGGATCTTGAGGGTACCAATAATATTTGCATTTTCCCCCAAAACACACAAAATCACTAATCAATCCATGGAGCAATAACCCCTTTATAATTCAGAAATAAGGATCTTTTGCAAAACAGAAACCCAAATTCTGTCAAAAATAAGAATTACAAAAAAAGTAGAACTGCCACAGGAATTGTTTCGAGGAACTTTATTCCTTTTTTCTCACAAGATGTTCCCTTCTCCTTTAAGAAAAAAACAAACACTTTGTTTCTGATGTTCTTGGTGAAAAAATGATCTTGAGTGATGATTTCTTATTCTGGTGACTGATGTTAAAATGACAAACGTTTTAGGACTCTCCTGTAATGACCCAAAGTGTAGTAGTAGACAAAGAGGACGTTCAAACGAGGGGGACTGAAAAATCTTGATTGGTCAAAGCCAAAGGGAATCTTGAGAGAGGGAGAATGAAATTCTATGATCTTGTGATTCTGCCTTTCAAGGACATGAGAGAACAAAGGGAACTCTTATTTTTTTAAATGTACCACACAGAGACTAAACTGTGAAGCACAAACAAGAGTGGACCGGCCGGAGCAGAGTCCGTATCCCAACTAAATGATGTCCAACCGAAACTACAAAAACTTGTCTTTCTTTCTGCTTCTGCATCCAACCAAATTTTGTGATGGTTAATGAGGATGACAATGAAATGATGAGATGAGTTAGTTCATGAATGATAGGATAGGAGCCTTATCTCCTCACAACAACCACAATACAATCCCAATGAAATTTTACAGGAAGGAAGGAAAGAAGGAAGGAAAGGAAGGTAGTCAGAATTGGGGTACAATGATCCAAAGGGACTTCAAGTTAACAACACACACAAGCAAAAAAAAATCTATTGTTGTTTTGGATGGACAGGAAGGAAGATGATGACCATCGACCATACCAGGTAAGATAGGACGGGAACGACCTGGGAAAATGATGATTTTGATGCTGCTACGAACGCTTGATGATACGAATGGCGAATGCAATTTTGAGTATGAAAATGGATGGTACTTTTTTTTTGCTCGTTGATGTTTTTGATCAACAAAGAAGGGGCACAGCGAAGAGGAATCACTCCAACCACAACCAAGGCCAAACAAGGGAAAAGACACAAGGAGGGGAGAACAGAGTACAAGCTATGATGAAAACATCTTGGTTTGGTTGAAGAAATCGGTTATATATATTTTTCGTATTTTTAGTGTCCTTTTGGTCTCTTTCTTCACGGAGAATAGAGTTTAAATTGTTTTGTTGGTTTAAATATAAGTTGTACATTTAAAAATTTGCATCCCTCTCTCTCTCTCTCTCCTAGTAACTTCACTTCCTTGCTTGTGAGCTTCTCGTTGTCGTGTCTCGTCTCATCATCATTGTTACCATTTAGCATAGCAGTAAACCCCAAGTCCAACCCAAAAATGGATAGAAATGAGAATGATGAGACAAAGTTTTAAGGACTTTGAATTTGTAGTTTTAAAAAAACTCCCAAGTAGTATTTTTTTTAAAGAAAAGGGAATGAACATCAAAATGTAATGTGTCTCCAAGATTATGTTACGGAACAGAGGATACAGAGGGACTTCGTCCTCATCGTTAGAATTCTGTCTTAACAAAACAGGGTTGAACGTTGAACTTAAATTGTCCTCAAATCCTCCAACCTCTAAACTTTTTTGTGTCAATTGTTTGTTGGGATCTTAAAAAAGTGACTGAACGGGAACACAGTCAAATTTGTATGTGGTTTGCCTTCTCTTCCCTTCCATGTCATGTACACTAAGATTTGTCTCTTTGAGTCCTACCCTCCTTGTAATAAATCACTGAACAATTTTGATCCGGAACCACAACCGTTTAAAAGTGGAGAGTCCAATGGTCAAACAAAGGACATACAATAAAACAACGTTAAAAGATCAAACGTCAATCTCACACTTGAACATGGACATTAACATCTACATGACGAAACAATAAAAAAATAAAAACAACGGGGCTGAGTCAAGCCAGTGCACTTTTCTTGTCTATTAAAAGCTTTTACATGGCTCCTGCAAGTAAAGGGATTGGACTTTTCTGTAACGGTCCCTTGTCACTCACTACCAAAGATCGACATAAAAATCTTAGAAGTAAATTACTTTTAACAAAACTGTTTCTCAATCCATTCAGTTTATAAAAATTGAAGCGGATTGCTCAAGAGTCAAAGTTTTCCTTAATTGTTTATCCAATCTTGATTTTGTATTTTGCCACAAACGCTATATTGTACTTTTTTCACTTCCACAAATAAACAGATCCCAAAAAACAATTGCATCCCCAAATAAATCCATGAACTAGATAAAGCTTTGTTGTTAATACTCAGTTCTGGATCTCCTTTAACTGTAGCTTAGGAAATGAATACTAAAACTACTTGGACGGTAAAGAAGCCAGCTTTCCTGGGGTCCTTTGGAAAATTTATTGACAAAAACATTGAACAACACCAGATGTTCCAAGAAGTCTGGTTTCTATAAAAGTCTGAGCACACGCTACTAGCACAAGGTGTAGAAAACCCTAGTGTCCTTGGTACGGATCTAAACAGTGTAACCCCTGGACAATTCTAATAATATTAACTTTTACGAGGAAATATTAACTTGTTAGTCTTTTCAAACCAAATCTACCCTTTCAAATGAAACTTCAATCAACAATGAACTAGAGATTGGTTTTTAGGATTCGCTTTGGAATGATTAGAATAGAAAAAAGTTGCAGGAGGCAAAACAACTGTAGTGGAAACCTAGCCATCATTATAACAATCATCATGACATCCTGTGGGTCTTCCTCCCCTCCTACATGCATCATGCATCGCCCCTTCAGTACATCCCAATAACACAACCATTTCCCTTTGTTTGTTGTAACACCAACCCTTTCGACGATACACCAAACTAACAAAAAATCTAAAATATAATACCACTTGGCCGTAGGAATACACGCTCTCAACCATTATTTGAACAAACCTATCGACTTATCAAACTAAATTTATTCTTCCTATAATATAACTTTGATCCTGAATTTGATTTTGTTCCTTCTATTCTTATTACTACAAAATGCTCATATTTGATGATACGGGGTAGAATGTATTTTCCATAATAGGAAACACAGGATGCGATGCTGGGCAAAATGTAATCTTGAGATGACTCAATACCTTATTAATAATTTTCTGCGTTCTGAAACATTTTCAGGAATACGAATGAAGCCACGGTAGTTCCTTCGAATCAAGATATTCTGAGGATTGTCTTTAATTGAATGAAACTATACGGTTAAATATTTACTTCCACGATAAATCGATTTACTCGATTATTTGGGTAGCTCTAGTGAAAGTCATTGATGAACTTTATGGATTGTAATGTTTGCACTAAACTATAGTTAAAGCTAATAATACGTTCAATCTTTCAAGGCAATTAGATTTCAAAACCCAATGAAACATCATTTCTACCCCGTATCCGTTACTAATTCTCATCGAAGGTCGTATGAACTGAATATTGGCATATTTACCTGCCATTGTCCAATCCAAACATACAGGTCTCCTACAAATATTAAATACAATTTTTTTTATGCTTTATCCAGAACAACCCCTGTCTTATACAAGGACTTAAGAACTCGAAAGAACTGCTCAACTCGCCGGGACAATGAGGGGGGAAAAGAACCATCCCTTCAGATCCAACAACCTCATAATAACATTTGTGTCCAAGAGATTGGATAATACCCGACTTCCGGTGTTTGTGTTTCCAGTTTTCCCAAGCTCATAAATAATTAAATGCTTTGGACAATGTATGTATTCAAAGATTTACAACGAGTGAGCATCCCCGAGTAATACTAGAGTAATACTAGAGTAACTGACCCTTTAACAATAATATGATATTTAAAAATTAAAATCATCCTCAAACCGATTAGTATTTAAAATAATATCAAATCGTTCTAAAAATGTAAAATCAAAAAGAAGTTTCAATCCTAAAATTTTCTCAGCAAAAACCATTAATTTAAATTTTGCTTTATTTTACACGCAGTTCTCCATCATAAGTAGGAATCGACACTGTTTCCAACTATAATCTCGTCTTTTTGTCATACTTGACCTCTCCGAATTAATTTACTTTCACACGAACCATTTAGAAATGTTCATTTTTCGTTATTTCTTCATTTTTTAAGTTTAAACCATTTGACATTGTCTTATAAAGTAGGATTTCTTTCTAACAATTCTGTTCTGAACCGAGCCATGATGGAATATTGAGGGTCATGTTACGGCTATGGCTACAACGCAATCATACCCCCTGAGTCTACAAGGTACTTAAGTCCAAGTGGGAACACGATCGTGACGTGAGAAATAGTAATTACTGATATTTCAGCAAACAATCGACAAGAAAATTCGCAAAGTCATCAAGCCTAGGGAATGAGTGTCTGAAAGCTTTGTAAGTCTCTCCTAGTCGTTAAAAGTATAAAGAAATGTACAGCTATGTTCATCCATAATGTCAATCCATTTACCTCTGCCTTAACCCTCGTCAAGTAAATTCTCTTACAATACGAAACAAATTATTAGATTTGAAATTTCAAGCTCATAATCAAAGAAAAAATTCAAGATCGTAAATACCCTGTGAAAAAAAGAGGTTTATACAATGTAAAGTCTAGGGATAACTGGAATTATGAGTAAAGGTTACGCCTTTTATTTTGGCAAAGGCAGAGATCACGATGAAGATGATGACAAGCCTGTAAATGTCAACAGGATTCTATTCTGTTGAGTTTTCTTGTCATTTAAAACTTGTGCAAAGTCATTACAAAGCACTTTATGAGATCATTAAAGCCCATGTCGTTCCTCGCCCTCCTGTAAAATCACAGATTAGAAGAGGAGACCCTCATTCATGGAACAATGTTTCTAACAAGGTGAGAAAAGACAACTTGACAAAGCCAACCGAGTTAGTACGACCTAAAAAGTAACTATTCATCCAACAAACGGGATTTGAATTTAGCTTCAAGTTGAGAATTTGAAAAATTGTGACAACCCACCAAAAATTAGACATAATTTTAATATGCACAAGTGGGAGCTTGGGAGCAAGGTTTTTGCAAGGAATTCAAATACAATACCAAGAATTGCTAAGAATCTACAATTTGCGCATGAAAGGTGGCTTACGACTTTTTCATTAAATAGCTCAATAGCTATACTTCTTGATAAATTCTTAAGTGTCATATAAAATTAAAATTCACACTAAAACCCGGAAAAAGTTGTACTTAAAATAAAACCTATCGAACCATCCTACGAGACCAATCAGGCAAAGACAGAGGCATGAAGAAACTGGACAAATCTGAAAATGGCCCCCTACAGTGTATCGTCATTATAAATTTTAGAAAAGGGTAAAATGTAGTTTTAGAATTTTTTAAAAGCTTAGTTTAGTGAACCTTTATTTACCAACCATTGGAAAAAATATACGTCTTTAAAATTTCCTCTCCCTAATGGATATACTTCTTTAAAATACACAATATGTAATTTTTAAATCAAAACATTCATCTGCTATCTAGGTATGAATGCAGAGCTTAAAAAGGGTTATTAGATCTGCTGGAAGTGGGGCTTCACACAAAATCAATCTAAATTTCTTAATCACTATTCATTATTCAATTCAATTTCAATTCAAGTTTATTAATTGATATGGCCGAGACCCAGTCAAACGCGAAAAAAGGAAATTTACAAATATGGCTTGGCGTACACCAAGCGTAACTGACTTAAAATTAGCTTAAGTAAAATTGAGGCGTGGGCCCATTAGAACTAACACTTTTG
>JAQIYE010000016.1:0-25030 GCA_034699765.1 Xenyllodes armatus
TCGACAATATTCAATGATTGACAGTATCTAATGATCGACGACAATGATCGACAACGACAAATGCAATGATCGACAATAACCAATGGTCGACAAATGCATGATCGACAATAACCAATGGTCGAAAAAAAATCAAATATAAAAAATATAATTGAATCATTTAGAAAATGGCTGGAAATTTTGTTTATACGAATACGATCGATAATATATACTAAATCTCGTTCACGACATGAGGTGTAGTATATATACAAACCTCGTAAATTTACAACGTTTTAAAGTTACCACAGGCCTCGTGAATTGCCCTATTATAAATGATTAGAACTACAGGTACTTTGATGAAGGAGTCTGATGTATTGATGGTTTGAGGAACAAAACGGGCGGAAATTTATTGAGAGTACTTTTTTTTGCATATAAAATCGTATGCATTATACGATTTAAGGTAGATGGGTAATTGAATTCACAGATTAAGTCTGTTATAGCTATGGCTGGTATTTGAAGGGATGTTAAATGATCTTGTTAAAAAATTGACAATGTGATAAATTACTGTAAACTTGAGGTATCTTAAAGGGACTAGACCTACAAGTTTGATTTTCATTGAGTTTAGGTGGGTTGGGTTCTATCCACTTTTGTTTCAAACAGCCTACGGATAATTACTTTCCGATTATTAGACCATCAATATTTTATAATTGACAAAGTGTTAAATTTCTGTCCTGTCCAAGGATTTTTGCACACTAATGGTTTGTTTTCGGAGTATATAAGTGAATGGAGCTTACGTTAATAGAATAGTTTTTAAAAGTTGAATTCATTCACACAAATGGTACACATACATCGGTTGAAGCAATAAATTAATTCTTGCATCAACAAATCCAATTGGACATGTTCCAAAATGACGCCTTTAGCCACAGTAGTTAGACAAACGATAAGTTTGCCAATTTTTCAATTTGCAAAATGCTTAGGATTTTAGCTACACTTATTTATCTACAGACTACTTCTTAGAATTTCCATGAATCAAACTTAAAGGAAAAAATCCTCAAGTATAAACATTAATTTTAAAAGTCCCAATGACCAATTTAAGTTTATTGTTTTGATGTCAAATGTCTTTAATAAATCAGGCAAATAGTTTTGGATTCTTTGCTGAGAGGTAGGTACGGATGACACAGACGAATTTTGATAACATGGCAAATTGCTTGTCTGTTCTGTATCTCCATTCCAATTTTGGTTTAAGTACATCTATCATCCTCTCCTTATTAGAAATATGCGTACCTTTTCATATTGATGGTTAATACTTTTGTTGAGCATTCGTTGATCGTTTTGTAAAGAAATATTCATACTTCCCCTTAAAGAAAACGTACATGTTCAATGCTACAAAAATGCAACATGTTTTTGTGTATCGGGGTTAAAGAAATTTTGTTTGATTTTAAGTTTGACTGTTACTTCGCTTTAATACCGATCTCACAACCCAAAGATGTTGAGAAGTCTAAAGTTCATTTCCTGAGCATTTACAAAATTGACTTGACACACCTCCTGACAAAAAATTTTATTTTTCTGGTCTATAAAGAACCAACAAATACAAATCCAGATGAAGTTCTCAGTGTTCAAATGACTCACTCCAATTCCAATCTGTTTCTGAATCCTTGATATGTATTGCCCGGATAATAGTATTCAAGAGTGTTGAATTTTTTTGGAACCTTCACAAATAATTCAGAAGATTTTTCAACAATAAAAGACAAAGTGTAGTTTTTGGCATAAGAAATAGTCATTATTTTTATTTTTATGGCTAAACTTTATAGGTTATCCCTGACTCCTTCCAGGATGTAATGGGTTGTAGGATTACTGTTCAAAGGAACAAATTTTTAAGAGCTCCGAAACACTTTATATTTTTCTCGGTGGAGCTTATTATGGACTTGATGATGGAGTATACATTCTTTAAGGACAAGAGACAGACATCAACACATTTGGAAAGCCTACATTCATGTCATTCCAAAGAAGAGTTTCTTAATTTTATTTCTCAGGCTACAAACGATAATGAAGAACTGAAATTCTAAGGAAAGCTAAAGCATAAGAACATGTTGATTGTCTCAAGTGATTTCCAGTTTAAACTCAATTTACAATTTAATGTCCCCTTGGAATGATATTTTTGAATTTGTACTGTATTTACTTTAAATCTAGAAGGATTTTTAACTATTCGTAAGACTCCGTGTTGATTAACCAAATCCTATTTCTTTGATTTTTTAGGCGTTGGAGTTGAGGACTCAAGGTATCGGGAAGAAATTTCATCTCGACGTGTTTTTATCTTGGAATCCAGGAAGTATAATTGATTAGAAACCTAGAAAAATAAAGTTGTTTGAGATACACGGATCCAT
Source organism: Xenyllodes armatus (assembly GCA_034699765.1). Taxonomy (NCBI): domain Eukaryota; kingdom Metazoa; phylum Arthropoda; class Collembola; order Poduromorpha; family Odontellidae; genus Xenyllodes; species Xenyllodes armatus. The sequence goes on from JAQIYE010000016.1 coordinate 2,361, forward strand.
TAACTTAGTGATCTGGAGAAACTGTTGTGGATTAAAATTCCGATGAACTCTTCAGATACTTATTTATCAACATTAAAATTTTTGTGGTTTGATTATATAAATTGTTGAGGACTTGATTGGGTTGTCGGACTGGTCATGTGTGACAACCTCGTCTCTAATGGACTATGGAGGATCATCCCATGGACCAGTTGAGCTCATCAGAGACTCAAGACCGCTCTTTCCCTTTAAATAAGGGTCAAAGTTCAAGCCCACTAATTATGACAAATGGAGTCTCTTCACCATCCGAATTGAGTGATAATATTTCTACTGATATCCAGGGTCCAGTCTCACCCCCAACGATTTGTTCTGAGAGTCCAGTTGTTGAAATATTAACTTTGGCTACTGGATCTTGGCATCCTCATATTTACACAAAGTCAGCTAAAGGTCCTACTTCTCATTTTATTTCTGATATTCTTGGAGAGTCTCCTTGTCCAAAGGTCAAAAATTCCTCAGGAGAGCCTCCTGCGAGTCCAATGTTTGGGTCAAGGGTTTATGAGGATGAGGATGATGTCGAGGAAGGGATGGACGAGGAAGAAGAGGATGAAGAGGAAGGAATGATGATTGATCATTGTCCGTTTGAGGATGACAATGACCAACCTTTGAACTTGACCTTACCCAAGAGGGCAAGTCCAAGTCCGACCCCAAGCCCTGCTCTAAGTCTCCCCATCTCAGAAGCAAACAATAATAATAAGATCCTGAATGGATCCCTTCATGCTGGACTCTTTTTTCCAAATCTGTCCTCAAAGTCCAAGAATAAAAAAACGAGGAGTAGGAGCCCTGGCCTGGACCTCCTTCCCAATAATGTGATCATTCCTAGAGTGAAAGTCCCAAAACTCTCGAGTTTGAATAGTCAAAAAAATGGAGGGACAAAGGCATCCAAGGGTAGCAAAGGTAAGAATGTCCTCTATCAAGTTGACCTTTTAGTATGAACCTCATATAGCAGCAAGTAGTATTTAAAATATAAATTAATTGGTTGTATTTGTCTGGCGATTCAGTTTCAGTAATGGACTCAAGTACATGAAAACGCAATCATACTGATTTGTTTACCAAAATTGCATGTATTTTCACGGACGTTTCCCAATAATTATTAAAAAACCTTGCCTTAAATCTCAAGAGTTCTTGGATTTGAAGAGGATAATTAAGAAATCCTACTTTGCATATTTTAAAAACAACCATTATTTTGTGAGGATTGATGAGATTTTGTCATCTCGGAGAGTTGCTTCGCTTTGCCTTGCCTTAAGAAGGGTTGAAAGATGGATCTTTTTGTCCTTCCCATTTGTCTCTATGTAAAATTGATGAGTGCCCTCAAATGTTATTGTCTCAAGTGTTTTTCCTTCCTTCCAATTGGAGGCCCAACCTCAGAAAACTTAACTTTAACCTTAATTCATTACATCATCCCGTCGTCGGTCCTCCTGTGTCCATTCCAATGCTAATGCATCCAAAGACCTCTCTTCTCACCATCTGTCTTTAATTTAGTGGAAAATACAGGGAGCTTGAAAAAGGACTTTGGAGGAGACTCATATTACAGAAGAGGAAGAGACAATCAGAGGACATTTAGGACTCGTTCGCTCTTTAGCTTTTAGTTTAAGATCTTTGCCTTGTTGTTGTTCCTCCAAGCGGGTTTTACTGTAGTTCAAGTCAAGGGATCCATTGGAGAGTAGTTCATGGCTCTTTATTTAACCATCTTTGGTTACAAACCATTTATTAGTAGTCTGGACCAGTCCTCCATTACCATTAACACAAGACATTAGCCCATGCCCCAGTAAAATTAAGAGTTGTTTTTGATACAAAAGGGTTGAGTCCATACGATCACCCGAAGGTACCTTGAGGAAACCATTAGGACTGGGAGTTTAAGGGAATTAATTGCATCCCAATTCATCTACAAAATGGAACAAAGATTTACTAGGATTAAAGTTTTGCAAATAATTGTTCTTCTGATTAAGAAGTATCAGGTCATTTTTCAATCCTTCTCAATTTTGAGCCTCATATTCTTATCATTATTTTAAAGAATGTACTGTATTTTGATTTGGAAATTATGTATTTCATTCTATCTGATTGACGCTTCTTTAGTTTTCAGCTGTCAACACTTGAGCCGTGACTTGTTTATGAGGCTCTTCAGAGTTCATTTTAACCATTAACCAACTTGGAGTTGGTATAAAATCGTAGATAATTAAAAGTGCAACCTTAAGTGGTCGAGAGTAATGTTTATCTATGAAATTGGGGTTGGCTTTTGAGCAAAAGGATCATGTTCATTGAATCTACGATGTATATGTATGAGTGGGATTAACTAATTTACCATCGCGTTACACACACTAAAAACTATTGAGACATCTGTGTTTATCATGACCTCTCTCATAAATGAAGAAGGCGACTTTGCTTTACAGTATTTATATCAAACCATCTGGTCACTCAATTTAAAATTGCTAAAGGTGGACTTTAGTCTACTAATTGCTTGGTTGGAGCCTCGGCCTAACTTTGTTTGAACGCGATGAATCAAACGGACAATCATTTAGGCTTAAATAAATCACCCGAAGCATTTGACATTGTCTTTATTATTCTATTTGAATGATTTTAGCTGTCAAGTCTAATAATAATGATCCTACCACCCCATTCCATGGCAAATTATATGATTCATCCAATTTATTCTCTACACCAAAACATTAAAAAATGATCAATTCTCTTCATTATAAAATAGGCGGATTAAGGATGGACTAGAATTGCATGTCTGGAACACTACTTAATGTCTAATACTCTACATTTGAATAAATGTTGAGCATTGGGTTGTTATTAGATGTAATTAAATCTAATGACCTTAGCGTTCAATTATCCATTTTGTTTAGAGACTGTGCTTTACCCTTAATGATCCATCTCGAACAACTTAAAACCCTTAATATTTTATGAATTGGGAGGTTCACAGACTACGACTAAATCAGTCATGGATTCTTTCTCAACATCGAAATCCCGGTTTGTATACTTCCATTTTAAGTTTATGTTTAAATGATGAGAGTGGAAATGGGAAGGGTTATTAAGGGAAGGAGGAGGCGGTTGTAGGAATTTGACAGGGTAGCTTTGTTACTGTAGCCGAGCAATAATGGACTGATTCATATTTTCCCTTCCCTTAAGGAGGAGGTTGATGGGATGGTCAAAGTAAATTGATGGAGGTGGAGGAGGTCTGGGGTCAGGGATGGATAATGACTCTCTGACCTAATAATAATCATTGTGTTGTTGTTGGTTGACAAATGGATAGATGAGATGCCACAGGGTAATTGTTTGGAAAGGAGAAACTTTTTTGAACATTTGAGCTCATCTTATTTTTTTTAACGAAAAAAGTTTTTCATCTCCTAAAACTTGACTGGACTGACGGAGTGATGATGAAGAGTAATAAATAATGAGTGGCTGAAGAGCCGCTCTGGGCTCCTCTCCTGACTCTTCTGACTCAATTCAACTTTCCAAGAGAGTCTTCATTCAGGGGATCTGGCCTAGTTCCAGCCCAGACAAAATGAAAGGGGATAAAAGTGGGTTTCATCCTAAACCTCATCAGTAGATTTTAGTTTGGGTTCTTCCGTCTGTTTTGTCTTTTGAAGGAAAAAAAGATCCCGACTGACTTAAGAATGTCGTCTTTAGGTCCAGGGTGAGAATGAGGTTGATCTTCGTCTGAATTTCTCTCGCCTCTCCACCGTCATCATCGTTGGGTTGCTCATGATTGTCTAGTGCTGGAAGGACAAAGGTGCCCCAAGGGTACAGAGATCAAAGAATCCTTTGACTTTGATGATAATAAGAATCATGTTTTACATTTATATTTTAATTATACTTAATTTATATGTGAATGTCATAAAACAAAATTTTAAAGAATACCATTAAGAAGTTGGACGTCAAGCACCAAAATTGTTTGAAAATATAATTTTTCATCTAACTGAAATTAACATTCCAGTTCATTTTTAAGCATTTATTCTTATCCAACGCCTTCACCTTGATCAAGTCCGCCACTCTACTCCGCTCTACATATCCACCTCAATTCTTCCCACCAGGAAGAGAAAGTCCACTTTGTCTTGTTCATTTCCAGAGGGAGAGATGAGAGACAAGGGCGGGGAAGGTCATCAACATCACCCTTCCTCCTCCGGTCATCTCCTGTCATCCTTTTGATGATGACAAGGACTGGAGAGAAAGGACACAAAGTCAGGGTCTATAGTCATTTCCTGTGAAACCTCTTGGTCTATCCTCCACCCTCAAACCAACTTTGTTCCAGAAGAAGAGAAAGTCAGTGTCTCAAGTCACTTACGTAATGATCCAAATCGATTTGGACTTTTTGAGCCCAAAACCCAAAAAGCGGACGACCCTTCCTCTCTCTCACTTTGTGAATGAATGAGTTTGAGTTGTGGATGAGGAGGATTGAGCTCATCCTTTAGCTTTTTGACTATTGCAGAAGATTCTTCTTCTTCCTAACCTCAGTCAAGTGATAGGATGGATGATGGGACATCAAATGACGATAGACTCACTCAAATTCAAGGCTAAAGAAGATATATCCAGTGTAAGTCCAAGTCAAGTCAAAATCATTCTGGATCCTCAGTACTTTCTCCCCCTTTCCCACAAAGAAAGGAAGGAAGGAAAGGGCCCAAGGGGGAACAGAGTCTCTAGGAAAACCCCGACACGTCCTTTTGTCCTTTCTCGCTTTTGTTATCTCCTCCTGAAGGAAAATGAGGAGAAAGTCACTCATAAATCAGAGAGACCATCCTTTTCCGCTAGCTAGAAACTCAACTTTCCCTTCCTTCATTTTCCTTCACTTTCTCTTCAGCTCGGATGATGATGATGATGACATAATGGGTAATGGGAATAATAATAGTAATGCGACATTGGTCAGATGAGGGACTCGATAGTTAATAGCCATGTCATTTGTTTGAAAACAATGACAGTCTCATTATTCTATAACCAATCCCAACTTAGGGAATTTTTCTTTCTCTTGCAACTATACACCAAAGTTCAGCTAGTCATGCATGTATTGTTGTGAGGTAGTAGCCGGGTCACCCCTGCTCGGGTTACATGTAGCAATTTCAATCGATTCTATTTGTGAGAATTCGGTAGTTGAGACTAGAATGGAAACCCTTGACAAGCTGTCGTGAGTCAAAGTTTAAGACTCGTGATGCAAATGACAAGTTTGGAGAAAGGATTGAATTGTTGGGAACCCTGTTGGGTCTTCCTTCTTGTAGTCACAAGTGGAAATCATCATCTGACTCAGGTGTAGGGAAAGTGTTGACACTTGACATTGTTTAGCAAATAAAGTTTTGGTTTGAAGGAGGGTCGTGTCAGGTCGTGATGATCCTGTAAGTACCCTTACTTTTGAGGATTCATGAAACCAATATAAATTTTCCATTTTATTAGTAAATCAAAATCCATGAAATCAAGCTTTGACCTTAAAACGGTATTGTTTAATTGAAACGATTTCAATTTGACCATTTTTAAAACAGAATATAGTGAAGGTGCCTTGTTCTATCCAATAACATGAAGAATCACTCGTTAAAGACGCAATTTGAGGTAGGGAATGTTGAAAAGGCATTTTAGCGTCAAAGATTATAAATGAGGTACGTAAATGCAGTGAAAAGTCAACTCTGGCCTTGGTACTAAAGAGAGAGGAACTAATTGGTTTTTGAAGTTCCTTAACTTTAGAGCTGAAATACTAAATTCGTGGACGACGGCTGTAATTGGCATATCATATACACAAATACTTATATACTCTCCCCACTTCATAAGGATTTCTCACTCATCAGTTTACATAATATGGGTCTAACACTATCCGTATTATCACACAGACGACACCAACAATATCCCCCAATGATCTGTCTGTCCATCACTTTGTGGCTCCTGTAGATGGGGAAACTAAAGTTGAGTTGATATAAGGTTGCTTTTCCTTTAGAGTCACCCCTATTATGTATTTAGGATCCTAGGGTGAAGTTTAGGGTGAGATGAAAGTTGTTGGTTATGTAACATCTGCATCTTCGGGATGACGACTCACAAATTTCATTTTACAAAAGGACCAAATCTGTCTCTACTAGAATCCTGTTTGGAGATTTGGTTATATCAAAACCACAAAAGTAGGAGGAGACCTTTAATCACAAGGTCCTTTAGGAATCCAGGTCCAACGGGATCATCATGAGTTGCCCCTTTAACTTTCCTACTTTAGACAAAGAGACTGAGGTCAGACCCTGGGATTCAGAATAAGCGTGTGTCTTTTAGTTTAAGCCAGACATGAACTACTATGGATACAAAAACTCTTGACTCTTGATTAATTAACGAACATGTTGGGAAAGAGACGGAGACAAAGTGTAGAGTTTCCACCAACAAAATAACTTGAAAGGAAGGAAGCGGGATTTAGGGAGAAAGGCGATTTGGGTGTACAGATATTCGGTTGTTTTTTCTGTACTCTCTTATCTTTGGATTTGATAGTGTGCGTTTTTTTATGCATACCCTTCTTGGTTGTTTCAATCAAAGATGAAATTTCATGAGCGCCGTTCCTGACATCTAAAGAATATCATCAGCATTTGTTCTTTTTGTTCGTTCATCCATGTATCTGTAATTCTAGCTCTTCGCTAATTTTTCCGACCTGAGATCCTTTAAACTATATCTCCATTGTAGTCATTTCTTTATGTCTCATCTTAAGTTATCAGAAATCGTTATTTCATGAATTTACTAGCTTGCTCGCAGTCTTGTGCTTGAAGCATGCACACACATTAATGCAGTTTTACAAAAACTTTCTTGATAAAAATAACACAAGTAGCGATCAGAGTAAACTTACGGATTAACGCACAGAGCATATGGACCAACCCAAGTTTTTTAAGTGTTCGATTAAATACTGTTTGACATTAAAAACACGCAGACGTGAAAAACAAAATAAATTTCTAGCACATTTACTTCGTTTGATAATAATTTCTTACTTAACATATATTCTATAAACTTCAGCTTGTAGCTCATCAAACAATTTTAGGATTAGCATACGTAGATAGAAAACCATCAGACCAAGTCTTGTATTATTTCATGTTACTCCTCTTCCCCTAATGGCTCATCTCATTAATAATTATGTGCACTCAATGGATAGGGCTTCCACTCATTCAAAATGGAATCTTAAGATTATTAATAATCCAACTCTAGTCTCTTTGTAACCCCTCAGGCCTAAACCTTGTTTAAACAACAACATTAACAAGACTTGGCCAAGTGCTTAAAGTGGTTCCGGAGAGACTGGGAACTCAGGACCAATTTTCCCCTTGATGAGGTTGGGATGAGCAACTATAACTTTCCTTCTACCAAATAAAAATCAATAGTACAGAAACTACTTAAGATGAAGGGCCAGAGTTTTCTTTACATAATGTATTATTTAGTGTTATGGACAATTTTAAAAAATATGGCATTTTATATGTTGTTTTTATCCAATCTTTCCCAGGTTCTGAATATTATTGATTATAAGCATTGAGCCATTTTAGCCGAGTGGCCCTACTTGTAAGTACAGTAGATTGAATTCAAATTTATTTGAGATTTTATAAGAACAAAACAATATTGAAAAATTTAACAAAAAAAATGTATATAATATACTAAGTAAATGCGTACTTTTTTGGTTTAGTGACTTCTCTTTATAGAACAAACCAACGAATTCCAGGACCGACCTGTATCAAAAGAAAACAAGAGCACTTTCATTCTTATAAGCCTCCCTATCAAAACTTTAAAAAGAAAAACTTCAGAGGAGTGAGATATATTGATTGAATTTATGAGGAGACGGAAGAGATAAGATTTTTATATGGATCCCTTGTTAGGCAGTCCATTATTATGTCTCTCAACAACGATCGATTCCCATCCTTTAAAAGCTCTGTTTTAAGGACGAAGAAGAAGCGGATAAAGTTACGAAGAGAGAAAGTAGGGAGAAAGTTAGTGAAAGTGGAGTTGGGCCTCCTTTCTCTTTCCTTGAGAACAACTTTCTCTTTTGTGTTCTTCTCTTCTCACAATATGTTTTGATTCTGCAGTATGCTTATGAGACACCTGTAACTTGTTGTTGGTTTATACATACGAGGGAGACAGGGAGATGGAAATGGAAAGGAAAAGAGTGAAATCCTGGAAGTGTGTGGCCCCATTAACCAGACACACTATAAATAAATAAAAGAAAAAAAGCGGAATTTTACCCCGACACTTCATTGATTTGACATTCCATTACGAGGCTAGGTTAGACCTCCTTAGATCCACCAAGATGGGACTCACGTTAGAGGAATTATGGGTTCAGTGTTTAGGGTACGAGGGGATTTTCTCCTTTGTAGTCCAATGACCTATTGTGAACAAAGTTTTGTCATGGAAAAATACACTTGAGGGATTTTGTTATTTGACTAAAAATGAGGAATGGGAAGATTTATGCGTACAACTTCATTCTGAATTAATTAAAAAAACAAATATAATATTTATACTAGGTGAATTATTATATGCCTCGTGAAAATGTAACATCTTAAAATATGAGAACTAAAAAATTAGGTAAATTATTGTCGTAAATTAGGTTAAAAAATGAGTCTAACAAGTGATACATACTTGTCTCATTGAATTATATCTCTATTTTATTTTATTTTAATGGATGCTTACAGGGAATGGAACGGTTATGCCTCTAAATCTGCACAAGGCTGCAAACAAACGGAAAGTCAAAGATAGTTCATCAGCAAAATCACTAGTTGGAGCTCTGTTACTCCCTGGGGTTGGGGAGAATGGGTTGAGTGGTTCAGATGGGATGAGTCCTGGAGATTCCTCTGGACTTCCAAGGTCTCCTGGATCTCCTGAGAATGGATCTTCTTCCACAACCTCTGAAAGCCTCAAAAGGAAAAAAGCTCGGACAACGTTTACAGGGAGGCAAATATTTGAGTTGGAACGACAGTTTGAGATTAAGAAATATTTGTCCTCAAGTGAACGAGCAGAAATGGCTCGAATCCTGAATGTCACTGAAACTCAGGTAAGATATCCTCATCGAGTCATATAAACGAAATTCCTAAATGTATATGTAGAACTCTAAATGCTAGCATTAAGAGCATTGAATCTGCATAAATCACTACATACGTTGAGAAGGTATTATGAATTTTGGTCCACAAAACAGTAATCCAGCATGAGGTTTAACTTGTTGGAAAAGAACTTCATTCAAATGATTCCTTTAGTCTTTCCCAGCTAAATTAATTTTCACGCAGTCTTTACTGGGTAAAATCGAGCATTTATTGCAGAGGTTTGCTTATTTCGCACAGACAATACAATAAAATAAAGTGAACAACAAAGATTCTATTACAAATTTAAAGTATGGGGGTTGTTGTTGAGAAAACCTATTGAAGAATTCGAAGAACTTCCCCCCTCTACCGCAAAGTGAGTAGTTTCACTTTCACCTTTACATAATTTTAATTCTCAAACTCACTCAAACCCCTTCAGTCTCTCTAAAAGAATGAACTGGGAACATAGATTAAAGAGAATGAATGAATAAAATTGTTGTAGATCCACCTAGAAGGATCTATGGGACCTTCCATATGGATAGCCTGACTAATTAACAGACTTTCTTCAAACTAGCTCACATGAAGGAAGATAAAGGGGATTTTCGGTGAGAGTCTTTATGATGTTTGATCCATGCAGATCCTAAGAAATTAAAAGTGTTTCTTTGCTATGAAGGGTTTTCAGGGCTCTACTGTATTTGTAGCCTTTTTATCTTTCCTTGCTTTTATTTTGAGGAGATCTGAACGGAAGCTCTTCTTCCCTTTGGTCCAGAGACTGCAGGTTAGTCATCAAGAATAGATGATGTGAATAGGCTTGAGAATCAGACTTGCTCAACTTTTGGCCGTAAGCTGTAGTATGTAATACTTTGGGCTGAGGAAGAGTACATGAGAAGAAAAAGATAGTTTAATTACTTGAGAAATGAGAGTTGGGCTTGGGAGGGGAGAGAAAATTCCTGTACTCCAGCATATAAAATAGCGTAAAATGAAACTGGAGTTGTTGGAACCTCTCGGCATCAGCAATTGGACTTGAGTAAAATGTTGAGTGGGTTCCAAATAGGGTAAAGGATTAGAGATTCTGAAGCATTTAGACCAGAGAAAGAGTTGGGGAGGAGGACGGGTTGCAGGAGATTATTTCCATCATAATTACTAAATTTAATTCACTAGTTAGCCAATTTATTTTTAGTCTAACAATAAGCCTTTTATGGAAGTTTAATGAGTATTCTCTTTGAATACTCGGGTTTATTCATTCGAATTTGTTTAAAATGATTGGAGATGTATGTAATCTATTTGAATCTGCGTTTTACTTTAAAGTAAAGAGCCGTTTGCCTAATTCCTCTTTGTATATTATGAAGCAAGAATGTCGATGTTGATTATACCAAAAAAATCAACCTTATCTCGCAGTATTACGTTTACTCTCTAATTATGAAGATCATAGAGGAAGTACAAGTTCCCATTTTCATCCTTGTTAGGTTCTTCATTAATGTGAAGATTTGTAATATGTAATAATAGGGTGAAAGCAAAGAGAAAGTTGATCCGGCCTATTATTGAGTGAGATGGGTCGTGATGCTACTTTTCTCAAACAGGAAAGCTCACGCCAGTGCTTTCTAACTTTCTATTTTTTCTTTCTTTGTTTCTGTTCTGCATAAATTGAATGTAGGGGACCTGCATATGGTAGTCTCACAGTTTCTGTAGACTCAAATACATGGACCCCTTTTATGATCACTATTCTGAATTGGATCCAGGAAGAAGGGAAAGTCCCTCCAGCTCTTTTCCTATTGGCATGAATGTAATAGTCAATGGATGGGCAAAATTATGCCTTAATACCTATATGTTCTGACTTCATTTTATTCTAGATCACGTATTGGAACATAGAGAGACAACGAGAGCCAAAATTTTTTTTCAATAAATTGCATGTTTATCAGTAGTTTCCTAAAGTATATGGATGGAACAATGGTTCATCCAATGATGATGAGTGGTCTCCCTACACAAAATTTTGTGATTGTGAGACATGCCAATATGAAAGACAACCAGCCAACACAATTATCTGTTGATGAGACCAGATGCTTATTTACCCCCATGGATACTATTTGAAAGGAATGCCTTAAAATCGAAACATGCTCTATGATATAGTCCTTCTCAGTTTCAAAAACTCTCAAAATTTTCCATCAACCAAGTCATCATGGCATGGCTGAGGAGAAGAGGCTTAAATTTAAGTTAGCTTCCTGGATACGAGATGAGACTCTCCTCGACAGGACAGGGATGAATTTGTTCCAAGTTACAACATAAAGGGAAAGGTCCTCCCCTCCTCCTCTTGAGACTTTGATCGTTAAAAGGCTTTGTCCTCCCGACTCTCACTTAAACTCAACTCATCATCAGGAGGATTCTTTGGTGAAAGTCAGTTGGGGAAAAGGTCTGGTTTGTACTGTCACCCTCCTTAACCAACAGAGAAGAGAGACACTACCCTTTTACGTTTCATTTCATTTCATCTCATATTGTAGTTGAAAGTTGAGTTGAGTGGGATGGAGAGACGGGAAACCATAGTGACTCTTTAAATTCCACTGTGTCATAGTCCTCTTGGTCTAGGTCTTCTAATCTGAAGAGTTGAAGACCTGTTCCTAAATCATCACTTCCTCCCATCTCTCGTTGTTGGTCTCAATAAGAGTCAGTCAGGGACAACAGGATGGAAGGAGCTGTCCTTGTGGCTCCAAAGTATATAAGTTCTTATTTCTCCTTCTTCCTCCTCTTCAAATGAAATGTAATCCTGTCTCTCTTCTACTTTCCCTCAAGTACTTTCCCCAACTCATTGTCTCCACTTCTGTTGTAGATGATGAAAGTTAAGACGTTGGCCCAACAACATCGTTTTTGACTGAATGATGTTGTAGTGGGGAGTTCCGTATGATGATGGTGGAGCGTACAGCAGTTTCTATTATTTGATTGTGTGGAGGAGTTGTGAGCGTATGTTGGCTTTATGATTTGAGATTGTTTGCATTGAGTTGGGTTGATCTTCGTAGACAATGGCTGTTAGTGTTAGTCAATGCATTCATAATTACATTGGTGTAATCAACTTACATTTAAATACATAATTTAAGAAATGGGGGTCACAGAATTACCATGCTATACGTAAAAATCTTTTTCTTAAACTCATCTTCAGTTTGTATCTTAACTCTTAAACTTTCTTCTAGTGTGGGATAAAGTAAATGAATAACAATGCAAAGCTAAGGCTCAATATCTTAACCATGTTTATTTTCATTTTAAAGGCCAATTAAATAAATCCACTTGATACAAACTATGCCTGTTTATACCGGGATTTGGGAGTGATTCTTTACTGAATCTGTTATTCCTTTACTCTCAAGTTAAGTTGAATTGAAGGAAAGAGAAAAGGCTCATTTATTTCTCTGTTGTTCATGAAAGTGTCTCAAGAGAGATGAGGACTAGGAAGTCTTTCCTTAAGAGTCTCTCTTGCATTTCCCTTCTGCCTTTAACTGTACTTTAGTCCAGATCCAGGAAGGAAGTTGGTGAGTTGTAAATGAAGTCTCTGTGATTCTTGATGGTTCGTATTAAAGTGTTTTAGAAGTGTAGGAGAGAACCAAGTTTCTTCCTTCCTGCTTTCTTTACTATGTAGTCTCTGAAATAAATGGGGAACTACATAGAGCCATGTCTTGGGAGCATCATCAGAGAAAGTAAAGGATCCATTTCGCCTGTGTAGTTTGTCTGAACTAGTTGTACTAGCTGAGTTAAGGAAACACAAGAAAGACTCATTGATGGCTTGAGGAACGGATAGTAGGAACCACTTAAGGCACTCTCAGGGATAAAGGACTTACTTATCCCCGTCAACTTATCCTCACTTTCTCACACTCACAACCCATTATGACCTAAAGGACTCCATGAATTCAGTTAGGAAGAGAAAGTTTTTTTGAAGGAGGAAGAGGAATAGACCAGAGATATTTCTGCAAATTCGAACATTTGGTACTTGAAAAAATGAATAATAGAATTAGTTGTGTAACTTGATCTTTCTTCATACTCGTTTCTCTAGCCCTCATGAAATCAAATATTGATTAAAACACGCCTTTCACAAAAATTCTAAATGTTATTTACCTTTAGCTCTCATTTCGAAGAGACTAATTATTATATTTGATTGGGCGTAGAAGGGAAAGCCCAGAAATGTTTGGAGACTCCTAAACCCGAATTATTTCTCTCTCTCTCCAATTCACACAAACGTGTTAGACCTTAATGGACCTGACATGTCTTGACTGGAAACAAAGTTTTTTGGTGAAAGTTGAGGGAGGGCGAAAAGCCTTAGGAGTGCTGGGTTCAACCTAATAGTTTTGAAATTCTAGTAACTGAGCCTCAAGGCTTTAGGAAATTAGTACATTCCAGTTGGTAGGTAAAATACATAAAGATCCTGAAGAGCTCCTTCCCCCATGACTTGCGTCCATTGCATTGGATTGTATTTTACTGGAATGATCCAGTTGTTGTTTCCTGTTGTTATGTAGTTTATAGTTTAAGGAGGAGGACAGATCAAGGCCTTTTCCCTTGCCCATACAAATGAGGAATGGAATGGAAGTGTGAGTTGTTTGTATTTAGGGTTCCCTTCCTTAAAAGAGACACTTTGGATACTTACAGTTTTAGTTTGAGGGTTTTGGATTTGTTTCCTTGGGTACTTTCTCCTACTTCTACTTTCTCCTCCCCAATAAAGGTTCCATGACTCAAGTGTACGGAATTGCTCATGTCATGTCCTCCTCCAGAGTACCAGAGTACGGATAAACTTTTGGTTCAGAGAGAGGAAACCCTTGAGCTTCCTTACATTTCCTACTTTGACTGACTGGGGACTTTCCAAGTGAGTGAGTGAGTGGTGGCTAGGATGACATGGGCTCTTGGCAACCATAACCTCTTGTCTTTCCTCATCTCATCTATCCATGACAAGACTACCTTTCCAACCAGACCACACCTAAGACTATGGTCTTGTTACAAATATATTGGATTCCCCCAGCCATAACAATAATAATAATACTGTAATAGCCTTAACATCAAAACCATTCAAAGGGATATGATGATGGGTTCTGTTCTTCTGAAATTTGAGTCTTCAGACATTCTTTTGTTCAATTTGAGTTTGCAAACTGTGGGTTCGTATCTCATTAAAAAGTTTAGAGGGTTGCTTTCACAAACATGGGGAAATACATGGCAATTGATTGAGGTTTAATTAATGAATAAGTTTAAGAGTCAAAAGTTTGGATTGAATTAAACGTGTCCAAGAGGTCAGAGGACGAGAATCCGAAGTTGGAGGGATCTGTTCAATCAGTCAGTTATTTTAACACCACCGTCACCATTATTACCTTACAATTTACTGTAATTGATGACACAATTTGAATCCTTTCCCTTATATGTTGAGCTAGACAAGCTTTTCTAAGACTTCCAGCCCGAGTAGAATTCCTTCTCCTAGACGGAAGTTTCTGTATTTTGTAGATACCTAGATAGTTGAGGAGTTAGTCATTAGTGCTTTCCAGGAGGAGCAGCTGTTGCTTACTCTCTAAACCGATTTGAGTCTTTTGTAATATGTAGAACCAGTCCCCTTTGACTCTCTTGGGTTCGTCTCATGTCAAATATTTGCTTTCCTATTCCATACGCATGTACGATACATAATCGCTCATATAGCCAGGGACTTCAAAGTCTCTTCCTTTGGCGCAGGGAGGCTTATCATTAGAATAAAAGACACAGTTTAAGGTTTGTCAATCTTCTGATTTGAGTTTGGTATTAATATATTATATAAAGCTTTTATTAAGAGCTTCCAGGAAGTGTTTGAGGATTTTAAGTATTAAATGAGACGGTTGCAATGTCGCAGAGTTATTGTTCTAAAATTATATGTCCAACGTAGATTATAGATTTAAAGTCCCCATGTCCCCAAATTTCAGACAGGCACAGAGTGTCTCGTATAGTATGAAAGCATCCATTCCAGCCAGCCATATCCAAGTCCCAACAACTAAAAGGCGATGAAATGGCGATCTATCGTCTCTCACTCCGTTGTTACAACTATTATCAGTTTTATAATTGCATTCCATTCCTGATCTATGGACCTTGTCATGAAGATCAGCAGGCCAGTTTGAATTCAGCATAGTTTCTCTCTTTTCAAATACAATAAAATTGGATCTGTAGATTTTCATTTTTCATCCCTCATCCATTCAATCCCTCACTTTCCATCTCATCAATTTATAGTAGGGAGATATAGAGATGGACCAGAAATTAGGTTGGCTGAACCACTTTTCCATCCAGTAATATTCCCAGGGATTCCAATTATAATCCAAGTCCAGCTCATAGTTGGAGGGAAAAAAACATAATCAATAATTACTAATAATTGTGGAGAGAATGAAGCAAGGGGATGATGACTGCATCCTGCATTATATCCATTCACTCAAATTTCATAATTGCAACCCCTCTTCTTCTCATTTGGAGATTTTAAATTATATTGTCTCTGAACTGGAGGGGTGCAATCTCATTTCAACATCATCCATCCCCTCTCCTGAATCTGCCTCATCATTAAGGAGACAAACGAGCTAAAGGCAAGTTGGCAAGGATTGAAATTCTGGAACCCAAAACATTCATTCAAGGTTCCTTTAATATTACTATTATTTGTTTTGGGCTTTGGTCCCTCTATCTATCCTTGGGCTTCCTTGAAGGTTTCAGGCATCATCAGTTTAGCCTCGTTCAAAAAACCTGAGAACAAAAGAGAATGAGTGAGTGAATGAATGAAGGGGATCCCAATAAAATAAAATGTTTTTCAAAACTCTGACTGAGCTCCAACTTCTCATCCATCCAAGCACGATGCACGATCCAATCCGGGCTTCAATACAGGGAAAACATGGATCAGTTAGTTAGGTTAGGACCAAAAAATCCAGTAAAAGCTACATTTTACTCTGGGCATTTATCCACTACACTAAACTACAGTTTTGTTTCATGTTTCTCTCACAGTTTATAGTTTATTATAGGGTTCCAGTTCGTTCGTCAGCACTTGTTTCGATTCCACACATAGACTCTGGATTTACTGGAAAATAAAAGAGTTGGAGCTGGAGAAAGAGGGGGAGAAGGGGAAATGGGGTTCTTTCAGATCAATTCTAAAAGAGTTTTACAACTTGGACTCAGAGACTGATTAGGACACACGCACATATTAATCCTTTCCTATTGTCAGCGTCAACCCAAAAAGTTAGAGGACACACATACATATGACATTGTTTGGGCTCTACCCTGGGCTAAAAGCAGTAAGAGTTAAGAGACCTTTGTAGTTTTTTGGGATTTATTTGAGATTGGGGTTGGGTTCAAGAATGGATTTTGGAGACAATTAATATTATTTGGTTCTTTTGGTTAGGTTGAGTCCTCTCACTTTTTGTCTTTTGTACTGATCTGTCATATCTGGTCTTTAGGGACCTTCATTATAGAAGAAATGGACGCCCTTGTTTAGTTCACTAATGGGAAACTCGTCTGACTTTCATTTTGTCAAATTAGTGAGCCTTAATCGTATCGTACTGTATATCGAAAATCACAAAGTTATACAAGAGATTTGTTCATCACAAAAGATATATAGAAGTAACAGGCTTAAATTAGCTGGGCTGTCTTTACCTTTCATATATTTAGGAGAAGCACTAAAATGTGAATAAAAACTGTATATTAAACCCGAACAAATTTATTGACTACATAGATTTGTTACCAAATTCTAATAGTAGGATTCCTAAAGACTTATCTAGACATTTTAGGAGACAGTGTTAGTCAACTTTGCCATATGCAAAACTAACAAATGATAAATATATTCATTATGAAATAATTATTTTGAAAAACCGAGCCTAAATCAATAAAGCATTTCTTAGACGAAGCGAAGTATTAATTTTAAAATATGCCCAAAAACTTCCATTGCGTAACGTTCAGTTAGCTCATTATAAAGACTTATCAGTACGGCATACACTTAAAACCTCTTTTTATTTCATCCAGAAGAAAGTAGTGTACGGGTCCATTCCATTCTATCCATATTAGCTTTCCCCTCCAACCCCAACAAGACTTTCTCCTTTCCTTTCTCCCATTCCCTCTCATTTCCCAACACAACAACATCTCTTCCTGACAGACAACAAAGTCTCAATTCAATTGGAATGATGATGGAAGGGGGAAGGAGACCACCACCACATTTCTTTGCTCCCAACAGACTCCAACCTCCATTCCTTCCATCCACAATAAAATACATACAACAATACAATATTTCAGATACTTTCTCCACTTGTTCTCCTTCATCCCTTCATTCTATGTAATATCTAATGCCCAAAGGCTCAAAGTTGAGTTTCATACCATTTCATCATTTCATTCAGTCTATTGATTCATTTCCCCCTCTTCTCCTTGTTTGTATGTCTCTTTAGATTCACAGGGACTGAATGAAGAGAGAGGTATCTTGGTTTGGTTGGAATCTGACTCAAATGGAATTGAGTGAAGTTGTGTGAGCTCAACAAAATGTCCAAGGAGAAGGAAAGGAATGAAAACGGGTTAAAAACCTGGAACGTGGTTGTGGATGGATAAAGGGGGCTTGTTTGGACCCAATCCGATCCTCTTAAAATATAATAAAATACATGGGAATTGAGGAACAACTGGAGTAAACAGATCTTGTTTTCAAAATCACCTCGATTTTCAATTGCCATTCCTACACGTGAATTTACTGTTAAGCAGAATGAATTTATTAACCTAAATTTAATTCTGTTGATAGAGAATGTATGTAGATGATTGGATTTGCAACTTTACGTAAATGACAAATTAAAGCTGTAAATTAAAAACAAATTATCTCCGCTCTTATTGGAGAAAGTTCCTTTATACCAACAACCCTCATTAAAAGTCCTTAAGAGAAACACAATCAAATATCCATGTTGTTCCCAATTACCAACTTCCGATAAAGGCTCTTTAAAGGATTACTATCACGATGGTTATACCATGAACGACTTTCTCCATTCTCTCAACCCAGACCCCTACATCCATCCATGGACAGACTCATTAACTCCTTTTTCAATTGGGATCAGGGAGACTAGACCCATCGTGTTAGAAATGAAGGAACCAAGTTTTCCTCCTACTATTGATCCAAATAAAGATACAGAAACCTCAAGTACAGGAAGGAAGGGGGAAAGAGAAAACAGAAGGGAAAAGTGAAACTGCTGGGATTTTCACTACATACGACTCTCCCTTAAACTCCAATAGTTTAGGTTTTTGGTGTGCTCTTAAATTACATTCACACACATATCTGTAGAATATCAAGTTTGTTTTAAAAATGGGAGTCTCAACTACCTACAATTGCGATTATATACTAGCCCTACCTCGACCTATGATGAGGAATGACGATGATGATGGGAAAGTAACGGAAGTTGGTTAGTTGGTAGGGGAAAGCAAGCCCTGAGTCAGAGAGAAAAACAGAATTTAGACGAATGATCCTGATGAGCTGAAATGAGAAGAACCCTTTGCAAGTTCTAACCAGTCAGTCTCATTTTGAACCTATTTGTTGAGGTTTTAATAGGGAAAAGGATAAATCTTTTCGTCTCTCTTTCCCTCACAAACTTTCCCGGTCATGGCTGACTCTCTACTCTCACTCACTTAGCAACATAGTGATGGTGGTGGATGGGGGATGATCCTCAAAGTCTGTTCTCCAACAACTAACCGATTACACAATAAATGAAATACAATCGTAGCCTACAACTCACTTGTTCATCATCTTCTAGAGAGTTCAGGATGTTGTTGATTTCTGATGAGAGAAATGAGAGATTCAACTTCAACTTGCCTTGGTGCCTCGTGTGGTTTTTCTTCTTTTGATCCTTTTGGGATCCTAATTCTAATTCCCAAATTCCCATGGAGGAGGAAACCATGCAATGCCATGGAGAAAGTAATATGAGTGAGTGTAAATGAGAAGGGGGAAATTCCGGGTATTTTTCTCTCTTTTATTTTTCTTTCCTAGAAGTTGAACATGTTTTGATGGAAGAGAAATAGGAAGTTCAGTGCATTGAGCTGGAAAATCTCAGTTTCTCTTTGGAAGTTCATTATTGATACCTTAACCTTTTGGAAGCTACGTATGATGGGAGTGTGGAGAGAAAGCACCACTTATGTTGAACACGTTACAGGAATTGCAGTTTTTGTTTGTTGTTTTTATTCTGAAGAAGGAATGAAAGGAAGTTCAATGAAAGTGGAAATAATTAGCTGTTCGCAAAATTTGATGTTTTAATTCCACAATAAGATGGTAGTATGATCGGTACATTTTATAAATGTCATAAACGATTGAGTTATAAATGCACATTTTACTTTTGAATATTTCAGTTACACCGACAAATCTGTTTAAAACCAAAGACTTGCTTGGTTTTAGGTTAGAGAAGTACTTTTTCATTAAATTGTTTGTAATGTGAGATCCCCGAGGCACTTGAAACCCTACAAAATGGAGAATTGTTTCTCATGTATTTTCGTTCTCCAGTTCACCAGAGCTTTTAGCTCTCAAAATACGAACTGAATTGGAGTGTCCCTCATGGCTTGACTTGGTTGATTTCTGAGAAACGTGAGTTAAACCAAGTCTGTGGATTTGGAATGAAGTTTAGCACTCCCTACTCCCTCTGCCTTCGGCCCAGCCACATTACCTTACTCTGATTCCTTTTATTTTCAAACACTGGAAGGAAGATTCTCTTAAGAAGCCAAGTCGGGCTTGGAGTCCATCTTCATCCTAATCTCTCCAGCCCTTCCTTAACACTTCCGCTCATAATTCTTAAATGAGGGTGGTTCAGCAGTGGCATAACAAATGAGAGACAGTTTTCCAAAATTATCCTCACTTCAAAAGTCCAAGTTTGCAAATGAGCTGTTCATTACGTCGAAATTGTACTTTCTTATTTTTGTTGTACAGGTACGACTTGTGTTTGAAAGGCGTTTTCCTCCATCCGGACCTGAATCTAAAATCCACAATGAATAGGAAGGACCTTTTGGTTTTTGAACCTGGAGAAGACTCAAGAAGATTCAACCAAACTATTCTCACTCACTTTGAGTAGTTTTCTAAAACCAAGGAGGTTCATCCTCGTGTCTTTACCCAAAAATACTTTACCCACTCTATATGTTTAGATGAACCCTTTCTCCTTGGGTCTTTTTGAGGAAGAGTCTCTTGGAGATATCTTTTGAGGGTTGGCCATGTTTCTGGAAGAGGGGGAATTATATGTGAACTCTCCTTCATTCCATAAAATAGGAAGATACTTTAGAAAGATAGAAAGAACCTAATTGCTCCTTCCTGCTTTCACTCCTTCAAAGCAAATGACTTTCTCCCCCTCTTTCAACCGGATGAGGTCCAGGAACCTGAGCCTCCTTCAACAATTTTCCCCTCTCTCGGCTTAGCTGTGGAAGGATGGACTCATATTCCTATATCTTAAAAATCAGTTCTCTTACTTAAGAGCCTCATTCCCTCAAACTTTTAAGAACTTTCACCAAATCTTCAAAGATAATGGTACATGGGAAGTGCGACTGTTCACTTCTGTTTTTCATGATAGAGTTGATGATGGAACTGATAGTCGGCTTAGATTTGTTAGGGAGAAAGGAATTTGGAAATACTAGAATGTATGAATAGTTTTGGATACAA
Source organism: Xenyllodes armatus (assembly GCA_034699765.1). Lineage (NCBI taxonomy): Eukaryota > Metazoa > Arthropoda > Collembola > Poduromorpha > Odontellidae > Xenyllodes > Xenyllodes armatus. The sequence continues at coordinate 22,992 of JAQIYE010000016.1, forward strand.
GAAATAAGTTGGAATTAGCGAAAAGGGGATTAATGGTGAAGATGAGTAGTGAGTCAGGGATAAGATAGGGGCTATTAATAGTCCCTTCATGTCACCATCAAAATTCTTGATTGTTAACGTATTTTTAGAAGCCTTTGAGTTTTGTTTTATAAATACAATTTAATTAAAAACCAAATTTTTAACGAGCATGTTTTCGCTACTCTCTTGATATAGAGAAAAGAAATTAAGGCAAAATCGCAAGAATGCCTTGTTCATAATTACATTTTGCGTACACAGCCAAACAGTAGGCCAACAATGTTTGAAAATGCGTAGTGATATTAAGCCAGGAAAAATGACATTCAAATTTCCTTAATCCACCTAAATATCTTGAGTAGTTATTCAAGTTGCAGTTGTCTACTGAAGTTGTAATTGCACATCCTGAAGAATTTTAAGAATCTGATCTGATGCAAGACTTCTCCCTGTGAGATTCCATCATTCCTGCCCATGCATTGACTTGTATTTGAAAATCTTTGAATATCTGTACACATGTAGCTGGCTGAGTGAATCCCATTTCCTACTCTTATCACTTTCAAAGAAATAAAAACTCTATTGACATGAGCTGGACTCACTCCATTCCTCCAAATATATACTTTCTTCTTCGATGATGGGGAAAAAGAGACAAATAGATAGACACTTTGGGAGACGTTGGTTAAGAAGGGTTTTGGAGTGAAAGTCTTCTTCCTGAATCCAAAGGATGAAGAGAGACGTTTTCTTACAAGATTTATTGGATTATGGAAGGGAGGGAAAGTGAGTTGAGTTGAGTGAGGAAGAGAGACATGATATGGATGAAAAATTGATTGCCTAATGTGAATCATGATGATGATGGAGAAAGAAAATGGAGAAAGGAGGGCTTTTGATGCTCCAACTCATGGAATGGATATGGACTCATTTTTATAGAGAAAAGTATTCTGTCTCGGTCTCTCTCTGTTCCTCTGATCTGATCTTGTTCTGAAGGAAATGGACCAATACGTACTCCTCGTCAATACAGAAGAGCCCTCGTATTCGTACCAAAGAATTTTCTCTGATAGATAAACAAAATCGTTTGTTGAAACTACGATGAGTTTCATACCCATCATAAGCAACCTCTCCAACTTGATTTTTTTTACTTTCTTTCCTTTAGGTCCGGTAATTTCTTGGGTAGAAATGTTTCTTCTTACATTTTGGCCTGGTTTGAATTGAATCTCCTCAATCTCAAGTGTCCTTCTGATTCTGAGAAATCCTGAGTTAAACCTAGCAAGTCATGTCATTAAAAACAAAATATTTTGTTGTAAAGTATGATTTTGTCGCGAGTATGCCAATTTTTGCCAATATATATGATATTATTGTAGGATTTGCAATTCCTTACATGTTTTTAAAAATTCTGATGTTTAATAGTTACAAAAGACATATGCCATAACAGATCTGTGACATTAATTATCTCTTACAAGGAACATGGAACCGTTCAGATTCAAACATACAAATAACTCTCAATCTTTTTTTAAATGTATTTCCAGGTTAAGATTTGGTTTCAAAACCGACGAACCAAATGGAAGAAACAAGATAATATCAGTAATGCAGAAGCTGCTGAACACAAAGTTCAATCAACAAAGGAGAAACATGCTGGGGGAAAGAAAGGGTCTGGGTCATCCTCTTCAGGAATTTCAAAAGGAAGTTCCTCTGCCACCACCACCAAGACCATTAGGTCACCAAAAAAACAATTAAGTACCACCACCACCTCAAACAATCCGAATCCAACTAACCCCAATCCTACGTCTGAATGTAGCTTGAGCATATCAGAAAGTGTGTACTCGGATGATGAGCATTCAAATGGTTCTCATATGACCCATGATGACGGTACAATGTCCCGGAGCCCACTTTCTCAATATGAAAGTACAGCTTCGCAAAGTCCTCATCCTCAAGATTCTCTTGGTCTTGGGGTCAAGTCTCCTTTGGAAAGGTTTGAACTCACCCTTCCTCCTCCACCCTCAGGGCCTCTTTTGGAAACGGGACCGATTGATATG
>JAQIYE010000017.1:0-24776 GCA_034699765.1 Xenyllodes armatus
ACCGTTATAAAGCAACAAAATTAATTTATGGGTAACTATAAAGCAATTTATTATTTAGCGCATGATTGTCTAGTTACACGAGGGCGCGCTATTGCGCGTTAAGTTTAATAAATTGTTAAAAAGCAAAGGAGAAATTGCGTATATGTACTACTAGTACAGATAATTACGTTATATACAAACGCGCCTTAAATTAAATTTTTTTAGCGCGCGCGTATTAGCGGCAAAAAACTTGCGCAAGAATATATAACGTATTTAAAACGTTAGGGGCTGCATATGTATAAACGTATTTGCAATCAATTAATTTAATAAATTTGGCAAGCTATTGCGCGCGCCCGTGTGGTAAACATTTGCGCAAAAGTTAAAATTATGGTTCATGTTTCGTGAGTTTTATAGGTATATAGATATACGAATTTGCGATCAATTAAATGAATAAGTGTGGCGCAATAATGCGCGCGTTGTTAAATGTACTTCGTTTATTAGCTACTTCTCGTATGCCAAGTTTCAGATTTCTGCGCCATATTTTAGTATAATGTTAAATTCATGGGCGCCACTGATTTCCCTCCATCTGCCATAAAAAACGTTACCTTCGTTTGTCTTTGACCTCTGGTTGAGCTTGACCTCTGGTTGAGGTCAAGCACAGTTTAAGTCATTTGGAACTTAAAAACATTTTATGTACCTGTTTTGTATGTACAGTTTTGCATAAAAATGAAAACTTGGGATTTCGTGACCTCTTGAGGTCAAACTATATTACCAAGGTCAAAATGTCTATGTTGGTGCTATTCGTCATGGGAAGACGCGTCGATTGACAGCAATATTGTATATGGCTGTCAGGCACTATGCCGACCAATATAACAATCATTAGAAAACAAGCTTAAGCCGAGTTTAAGTTAAGCGACCCTAATCCGAGAAGTCTGAATACGGATTGAAATCGGGATTAAGGTGGTTTAAACTTGTGGTTTAAGCTGTAGCTTAAACCGAGTGTTTAAGCCGAATGTTAGAATCCCAGTCCTGGATCGGAATTGTATTGTAAGTTTCTTTTTGGTTTGATTGGGATATTCATAGTGTGCACTACTATGTATCTATGTTGATAGCTGGACTAACTACTACTAGTCCTTTTTACCCTGTAGTCAACTATGTATGTATTTTTTGCACGTGCATTTCATTTTCATTTATGAATGGTTAATGGTTTACTAATGTTTGACATTTTTTTTATCACAGTTTTTGGATCGGTCTTTTTTAATTGAACTCTGTCAATCACATCATCTACTTATGAGTCGAATGAACATTTCAGTTCCAATCTCAAGTCCAGCCCCTATTCCTCCTGGAACAACCTTGTACAGTTGCAAGCCCTTTGCTAAAGTTTTGTCATTTAAGTACGCAGAGACCTCCTGTGATTTCTGTCTACGGAATAGGTAAGGAAGTGAAGGTTGACTGAGTTTTAATGTTGATTTATTTTTTGGCATATCTATAAAAATATTAAAGATGGTCAACTGAGGTTGACTATTTTTGGTGTATTTCTGTGCTGTATTTGAATATATGTTCTTGTTTCATGATCTCAAAACACAAAATGCTAAGCCATCAAAAAGGCCATGCTTTCAGGTCGATATTTTGTTTAGCTTAGCCCTAATATTTTACCTGAAAACTACTTGTTATAGTTTGAGTGTAAATTACTCTCTCAGTGTCATGATCATTATATTCAGTGCTAACCAAATCGTTCACTTCACTCAACTTAAAATTACAACCTACTACAGCCTTGATTTAAATTACAAACCTTGGCAGTGACACAGATGGAGAGCTCCTACGATGTGCAGGTTGTCACTTGGTACGATACTGTGATCGAACTTGTCAAAAGTCTGGTTGGGGAGATGGGCATAAGTGGGAATGTAAAGGGTTCAAGGCTCATGGAAGACTTCCACCTGCCTATTCAAGACTACTTCTTCGGGTCATTGGAAAAGTTCAGGTTAATTACATATTTCATTTGATTAGTGAGCCATTCCGATTGCTCTTCTAGATTAAAATATTTTGTATTTAATATTTTACAGACAAAACCTCATCTTGGGGATATTGTGACTCCAAAAATCACTCGTCGGTTTAGTGATCTCATGTCTCGTAAGGTTTCTTAATTCGAATAAGCCATACCAAAAACCAATACTTCTATGAGCATCATTCGTGTTTTTGGATTTAAACAGACTACACTGAGGTCAAGAATGATCCTACAAGGATGGAACATATTTTTACATCTGGGAAAGTTGTTCAGTCTCTCTTAGTCCACCAAGAAGGGATCACCCTTCCAACCGAGTCAGAACTGATTTCGATTTGTGGAAAGGTACACTTTATTTTCTCATTCTTGTAATTTTTGTGGGACCAAAAATATTTTAAAATGTATGATCTAATTCCTAGATTTTCAATTCTCCTGTCTTATAGATCTGTGTGAACACATTTAGTATTACAAATCCTGAGTTACAGCAAATTGGAACTGGATTATACCTTGGAGCTTCTGTATTTGATCATTCATGTGAACCAATGGCTGTAGCTACTTTTCAGTCTGGGACAATTTTAATTCGAAATATTGTGGCTACCCCTGGGAGTCTGCCGGTACATTGGTATTTTATTGTGAATGAAACATTTGAAGGATTGTTAAATTCTTTAAACTTATTAAAATAGCTGGACAAAGTGACTATTTCCTATCAAGATGTGCTAAGACCCTCATGTGAACGTATTGAGGACCTGAGAGGTGCCTACTACTTTGTATGCCAATGTGAGAGATGTTCGGTGGCCAAGTTTGATCAAGAAATGAGTTTGATTTTGTGCCCAAACAATAAGGATGTAGGATGCAATGGAGAGGTTAGCTACATATTACACAAATGTAAAACAAACCTCGTTAAATGGATCCAAATGAAAAATATGACTTACGTAATTACATTGCATTTCACAGGTAAATATTTCCAGAGATCTCAGTTGTCCTCAGTGTTGTACTTCTCTGGACGATGCCTTTGTAGGAAAAGTGAAGGAGGTTGAAGAGATGGTGAAAGGGAAATTAGCAGAAATGCATTCGACATCTTGTAAGAACAATCTAAACTCAAATCATTTGGCATGAGACATTTAAGTCAATTTGGTGAAATCAATTATCAAATAGATCTGGATGTTTGTGAGACGTGTCTGAGAGTAATGGAACCCCTGGGATTTTCTGAAACACACTGGCTTATGACTAGTATGGCCTCAGCTGCCTTTGATGCTTCAGTGGACATGCAATACTGGGACAAGGCTCTGATGTATGGGAAACTAGCAGTGAGGGGATACAGGTATTTGCTATTTGCAACCTTAATTTGAAATAAGCTTGTGTAACCTTAAGCTTTAACAAAAGGTTATAAACCCTTTATAATTTTTACAGGAAATATCTTGGAGCCAATCATCCATTTCTTGGTATTGTCCTATTAAAACTTGCAAAATTAGCATGGTTCTTGACCCGAGATGAAGCGGAGGAGTATATCGTAGAAGCCAAGAGGATAATTGATATCAGCCACGGCCCAAGTTCTCCTTTCAGCCTTCAAACAGTTTTTCCTCTTTTTAAGGAAATAACTCAGCAGCACCGGGTGTAGCCTTGAACAATAATTGCTTCATATTCCTCCTGTTAACCTTTGACTTGTTTAGTGTATACGAAGCGTATGTAGCAAATTAAGTATCGGATCTCAATCTCAATCAATAAAGACATGCTTGGAAGTTGGAACTCTCTATCATAAGTCAAATAACTTCATAATTTGGAGCATTATTTCCTTTTCTAAATTAATAATTAACAGGTGGCGACTGGCGACCTGAGATTACTTTAAGTTGACCTCGTACGCATGTTCATGTCTTATGTTTATCAATGTTTTATTTTTATTTCAAACAGATCAGTGAGGCTATATTGATACAAGTATTTTTTTGGGCTGGACCAGAATCTTGACCTACATAGAAGGCTTTAGAGGGAAGTTAACTTATGAGTTGGTCCCTGCTGAGAATGACTCGTTACGTCGCCCATTCCAAATATTTGGATCAGTTGAAGCAAAAGGATGACCTTTGCATTAAAGCACTTGAGACGGGGCTCTATTTGCCTTTTTGTCAGGGAAAACCACTTCTGAAGGATATCAATTCTGATGATGGTCCGGCAAAAGGACGGTGGTCGCTACATTGGCTCCCATCTGCAGGTTTGTCATAATTCTGTGAAAAATTACAATCTGCCAACCAAATTATTATTATCGTGATCACTTAATTTTACTTCCTCCTGACTTTTTATCTACAGAAATTAGGAAAGTATTTGACACCGAAGTGAAGGATTCTGCAGTTCTTATCGGGATCCACGAGCCCAGTGAAGACACAGCGTTGTTTGCTTGTCCAGTGAATTCTTCAGAAGAAGCTGCGAGCCAAGTCAATGGGAAGTTTTATGGGATGAGGGGTGCTATCATGAGTGGACTAACGGTTCCTGAGGTCGAACTCGTTTCTCGAGTAAGCTATAATTTGATTTGATCTCAGACACTTTTACGGTTTAGTCCTCGTACAAAAATTTAGTTTTTTATGATTATAATGTTTCAGGGGTACGCTCTGTTGGCTTGGAATGGAAGTACAAAATTCTGTCCTTCATGTGCAAGTCCACTGATACGAAGTATCTCAGGGACTTCCAGGACTTGTTCTAAAAGATGTGAATCAGGGAAGACCCATTATCCAATAACACATCCAGTGGCAATTACACGAGTAACGGATCCCTCAGATGAAAAGATCCTTTTAGTTCGACAGGGAAGACATCCAAAAGGAATGTTTTCATGTATTGCTGGATTTTTAGAACCAGGTACGTTGACTCAAATCGTGTCGTCTATTTTATTTTGTTATCTCACGGAAAAGAAAACGTAACTCAATAAAATATTCTTTGAAAATATAATTTAGGAGAATCTTTCGAAACGGCTGTCAGACGAGAAATAGCTGAGGAAGCTGGGATTGTCGTGGAAAAAGTTCATTATTTTGCATCTCAGACATGGGCCCTTCCGCAAAATTCCCTCATGTTGGCTTGTACTGCCGTAGCAATGCCTGGGTCTGAGAAGGTATTACCATTTTGGCAAATCAGTCCGTAGATCCAAATATTATTATGTATACCCTGGTCCGTAGTAAAAGTCGCAAATTCAAGTTTCTATTTAAAAGACATTTTAAATTTCCTATTTGTGTTATAATAGCTGGACATCGATGTACACGAGTTGGAAGAGGCACGTTGGTTCACTAAAGTGGAAGTTCGTGGAGCCTTTGAAAAAATTACAAAGGACCCCAAACTCTTGAATGAGAATCCAACCAACGAATTTATTATTCCACCGGCCGGTGCTATTGCTCATGATTTAATTAAAGATTGGTTGTTCAAGTAAATAGTCATTTTTAGTGCAATTGTTAAAAATTTTAAATCCTGACGAGATAATTATATCGGATATCTACTTAAACTTGCTGAGCAACAATAAATCTAATTTTTGAAAGCCAAAATAGGACTTTCGTTTTTGAAAGAAATCAAAGGCCACGCCATGACCATAATTTTCCTATAAAACAAATAAGAACATAATTTTACTTAAATAAAATTAAACGTTGTGAGCAGTTACAAAATCCAGACTTTCGTTCTGTTTGAACCAAAGAGTAAAATCAACATCAAAAATTTCCAACATTTCGAACTTTGGGTGGGGTGGGGTATGTTTTCTGGCATCGACAAGACTAATCCACAATGAGACCAAAGAAATTAAGGCGGTCATCATCAGCCCCTGAGGCTCAAGTCCCACTTCTACAGGATCAACAACAATGGTCAGGGTCAGGTTCAGGAGGACGAGGAGGGTCAGAATTAGGTCGTCGAGATTCTCTTCATGAACAAGTCAGCTCAGTCATGACCCTTGTCTCAACCAAAACATCAAGGCACATTAGGATTGGAACCACTGTGACCTCTTCAATCCTGGCTCTATTTATGCTAGCAGTTGGGATCTCTTACATGGACAAAAGGGCATGTCCAGCAAATGAGAGCCTCCCATTGATCCTCCTCCTCCTTGGAGCCCTTGAGCTCATTCGTGTCCTCATCAGTGGGATCTTTGAAGGTTTGGGGGTGAGGGAAGCTGCGGAGGTTCGGGTTCGTGAGCTGACCACTCGTTTTCGAAATGAGTATGGAGAACAAATAGTCCAAACTACTACTATCCGTGACACTAATGGACATCCCACCAAGCACCCTAATGATTGGCTCATATTTCTACACTACACGAGTGACTTCTTTTTTGGAATTGGGGAAACCATGCGTAAAAATTATTTACTCAATTAGCCCTTGATCGATCATTTAAAATTAGCTTTTTTTATAAATCACTAATAATAGCGTTGACTATTGAATCTTTTCAGTTGGGATCTTGGGATGTGTCGTTGTGTTTCGCTTGTACAATGATGTCGACTTCTTCGATCCTAATGACCTTGAACATTACTGTGACTCCTTCCTGTACTGGACCACCTTTGTGTGTATGATCCTCCAAGTATTTTGGGTCTTTGTTTTCATGTACCTCTATTGTTGTTTATGTATTTGTGGATGTGGACTCCTTGCTGTGTTTTGTTGTTGTTCTGGGTCCACTTAAAGGAGGGTCAGGGTCAGGGGCAAGCTGCGAATAAACAAATGTCGCCTTTCGTGTAAATCAATTTACAATGTAGTTTTGTCCATATTATGACAGTGTATCATATTAATGTAACATATGTGAATAAAACAAACAAAATCTGTTCGAATCGTATTTTTATGGACTGCACTGTCCCAATCATAGTAAGTTAAGGTTTACTTCATTTGATAGTTTAAAATCTCAAAAAATGCGAGAGTATTTTTTGTTAATTTCTTGGAATTATGTTTTGAGGCATTTGCGTAACAAAACGATGTGAGCAGTTATTATACAATGCATGGACTTTTCGTGTTAATTTGAATCAGCCTATAAATGTCACTGTGAGTGAACAATAGTTAATTTAAACTAGGCGTTCACATCTGATATCATCCAGTGAATCTATTATCTCAATGAGCTTAGGATTTGCATCAATTCCATTTATACAAGCATTTATTTCAAATCAACAGTTTTTGAACAAGCAAACCATAATGCCATTACGTTCGAATCCATATAAATCGCCTTTGGTATTTTCTTACATGGATGAGAAACAACTCAGGTACTGGCGAGTGACCTTAAAAAAGGACCCAGCAGGACATGTGAAGCTAATGGCTATTTCATATTTAACATCATAAAGGATCTGATCTTCAAGGTTGACATAAGGAGATGGGTCTACAAACGATACTAAAAATAAGCACACTTGTCATAAATTGACTTTTGTCCAGTCGACCTACAAATTGGATATTTGGATTAGTGTCTCAAATCGAATGTTCAAAAAAATTTGATGTATCTAAAATTATGAGGGCTCATATCAGTAGGATAATTAAATAAATGACCTTAGGATGACATAATTTGACCTCTCACTATTTTTTGTTCAAACGGATTTTTATTAGGTGTAGAAGTCCTTCGGTTCTTCCATGGTGGAGGAGATGGAGTGTCTCACAATCCCTCTCCAACTCGATCCGATGACGCTGAACACAAGTTAGTCAGTCAATATGTATGCTAATCCAGTGAAAGAAGGGTTCGAGACCTATTTGTTGTTCATATCACTCAGCTCAAAGTCCCACATCGACCCCTCAGCTCAAAGCCCCACATCGACCCCACCATCTGATTAATCCATTCACCCTCTCCGATCCTCATATATAACCTCACATGACCACTATGCATGACCTCAGAGTCCAGATATGATTGTGTCCAACAACAATGTAACCATAGAACTTCTGGCGAACAACCTGCTTTGTTTTGATTTTGGTTTCACAGAGAGATCAATACAGCGTAAGCAGTTGATGTTCGAAGTACACGGGAAGTCGAGGCCAAGCAGAGCATCAAGCCGTAAATATACACATATACATGGCAGGTTAGATTACTAACTTATGATGATAATTGGACTCCCTGCGTAATCAAAATCAAAACCAAGCAGTTGTTGGCCGGAAGTTCTATGATCACACGTTGTTGGACAATCATACTCTGAGGTCATTCTATCCCTTATATATGCGGATCGGGAGGGGGTGAATGAAGTGGCCAGGTGGTAGGGTCATGGTCAAGTCTAATCTAACCCTTTGACTTGACCCTTTCCAATTTCAGCATTGTAATCTATGAGGGTGGAGTAGTAGTGAGTCAAGCCATGTCACGCTGGTCTGGAGGTTAGAGTTGGCACGGACGAAATGGGCTGGTGGATTTATTAATTGGAGACATCCAATGAAATGAGGATTAAACATATCACGACCGGAAGGTATACCCTGGGGTCAATGAGAACAATGAACTTGTGATGTTACATCGACAAGAAGACGTGACCTTTGACCTCCCACAGTTTCCAACAACTGACCCCAGTTATACATTTTATGATTATACAGGGATGACGCGACCTTGGCAGCCACGTCCTTCTTGCCTTCGCCAAGAGAAGGCGGATGAGAAGGAGAATGTGGTCCTTGAGGACAAAGGACCTCGAGTTCATTAGGAGTCCTGTCATCAAGTATGGAGACACGACGGTCATTGTTCAACACACGGAGAGTGGGTTGTGGCTCTCCTATAGGGTACGATGAAAATGGGATTAGGGATTGCCTCTGACCTTGTAATATTATTGTAAGGTTAGAGGTAGGGTTAATGAGGGTTCGATGTCGGGTTAAGTAAGGTTATTTAGAGGTCGGGTTAACTTGGATTCTAGGTCGGGTTGTGAACTATAGGGTTCGAGGTCGGGTTAAGGAGGGGTTTATGGGGTGGAATTCTAAAGATTTGAATATAAACTTTATGATCAATGAAATTGACCTAATTAAAATTTCCAAGTTGGAAAAAATCCTTTCTTTTCTAAACGGTTGGATTGGAGCGTGGGGGCATTTGTGTCTTGTCTTCAATGTGATCCTAAGGGTCCATCGAGGTCAAGTTCTAGGCCCCTCATCTCATACCAAATTCAATGTGGACCATATATATTTGGACTTGGACCCTCCTACGTTCGTCGAGGAACTGCTGATGATGATGGCCGTAGCAGTATTTTGAGTGACCTCATTACCCATATGACTTTATCTAGTCGAGGCCTGTTCCTACAACTTCACTCGGCCAGTGATCAAAAATTTGCATAATTTTATTTGCCATTTTACTACGTCCTCTGTAATTAAACCCTAAAAAATGCAGTTGAGCGAGCCCAATTGAAATATTTACATGCAAATGCATTAGTTTGCCTCACTTGACCTTCAGGGGTCAAACCCTTGACCCTGGGTCAAGTTGACCCACTGAACTGTTTGCATGTACAAACAAGTGCGAACAAAGGATTTGTTCAGCGCGCAGATAAATATCTGGACGCCAAATTTGAATTATGAGAGCCATCCCGGTCGCCTGTGGAGTAAATTGCACGAAATTTAAAAATTGCAAAAATATTGGCAATCAAGCTCGTTCTAAAAGCATTTTAAAAGTGTTTTTAACTTAAAAATAAATTGGACGAGATTTTATCAAGTGATTGACCTCTTGCCTTGTGCCAGGGATAATTTATAAGGTCATCAGCAGAGGTCAAAGGTCAATTTTACATACATTTTTCGACATCTCGACCCGGCTCGCTTGGTGGAACCTCATCTTCTTTAATCATCATCACCATCACTGGCTAAAACGTTAGAACAGAGCAAGTGGTCCAATAGTAATTGAAGGCTCAGTCATACACAGAATTGCATCCATAAGGTAAGATATTATATTACATAAATTCGGGGTCAAAGGTCAAGCTAAATCGCTAATATACAAATGACAAATGAAATGATATTTTTGTTTGTTCATAAAACCAAAACAGGTTCAATAATGGCTACGAATGGGACTCCCACACATCATTATGCTCAACCAGCGTCCAACCATTTGACCCGTAGTGGACCTAGTTCTTCTGGAGGGGTCAATAATGTCAATGGAGTTGGGTCTAATGGGGTCGGAGGACTCTTACAACAACAGCAACAAGCCAATCCAAACAATAACAATACGAACAATAGAGTTTTCAATCTAATGAGGATAGCTCAGAGAAAGACACAGATGAAAGCATTGCCGAGGAATGAGAAGATTAGTAGACTTGCGGGGCATGCCATTTGCAAGGTAGGAATCGACACTGTTTTTTTCAGTTTTTACCTCTCTGCCAACATCAATTATTGTGTAGTGTGTTTTTTAAATGTATTAGCTCAACATCGACATAATTTTAAGTGAAGCTTTTGGAAACATATTTTTATAGGTCCCAGGTTGTACATGTGCTGGATGGAAAAGTCTTGCAGCGGGTCGAAATTTTTTATTTCCACCTTCTCCTAGTACACCAACATTAGAGGGATGTCCACTTGAGAATGTTTTGGAACCTTGTAGAAGTTGTACTCATACTTTTGGTAATAGCAAAATCATTTGGATTGCTTCTTAAATCAAACGGTACGTAAATTTTTAAAATGGAATTTTATAATTTTTTTTGTTTATAGAGAAGCACATCAGTGAGATTCTGAAGCTAGGTGATGAGGACTTGGATAAACTTGTATGTACTCTCGTGGATCTGGAAACCATATTCCTCATTATCCAAAAAGACAAGGACCCTGGAGTAACGGATGACCAAGAGTCAAGACAAATTCATCAGTATCTTTTTCGAATTCTTCGTAAAAGTGTTTCGAATGCCTTACCTCCAACCCCAGATTATCGGACAGTTGGGACTCCACCATTTGAGGAACCATCTGTTACTCGAGCAATCATGTCTCTTTTGGCATTTCGATATGGTCATCTTTCTCCACCAGAGTGGCAAGCTATGGTTGATTTAGTTAAAATATTTCTACACATGTCAAACGGTGTCAAGTTGGATAAACCATGTGTTGCAGTCTCAAGATTGCCCCCTGGACAATATGAAAGTTATAAAACCATGTACACTAGGTGAGTCCTCCAAATCCTATTCAACTTTAAAGCAATAAGATTCAGATAACTAATTGACATTTCAATTATAGATGGGTGATCATGTGTCAGTTCCCAAATATATGCGACACCCTTCCAAAATATGAAGCTTCAGTTATTTTTGGAAGGAATTTCCTAAAAGAAACTTTTGACAGTATAAAGAAGCCACTAATGGACAAATTCACATTAGAGAAAGATAAGATCCCTCCGCTGAAACGAGAGATTTTCTCCAGACATTTACCCAGGTACATTTCTTAATTTGGGAGTTGGTTTCTGTGATTTTTGACAAGAGCTCTTTATTTACTATCACTGCGAAATATCTAATCTAATCTAAATAAATCGGCTTGAATTTAACTGGTCTTTCTTTTTTCAGCTTGTTGAACGACATCGAGGAGGCTATTCACTCTCCTAATTGTCCAATTTGGGATGTTAATTTTAAACCTCCTCCAGGTGGACGGGCTGAAGGGACCTCTAGTCCAAGTCCTAACCACATCAACCTTATGGGCTCGAGTTCAAGTCCAGCTTCTGCTGGAACCACAACTACCCCACCCCCAGACGAGGTAGAAATGAAAGTAAAAGCAGAGAGTCAAGTTGAGGCGATGGATGTGGATCAGTCTGCTGTGAGGAAATCCCCTTCAAGGGTTGGACCGAAAGCGAGTGGGGCATCTGCTCTACCGCCACCTGACCCAACTGACCTTCCATTTGAACTTGTATCCCGGATAGCAACTGAAATTGAACGATCGAAGAAAACCGGTGAAGGAGAGGTAAGTTCTTAAAGTTCAGCCAATTCACTACCTTTTACTAAAGTTTAAATCACTCAGTTTGAATAGTGTATTGTATTATTGATTTATTATATACACAAAAACAGAACATATTTGATGATTCTGCTCCGAGGGACGATGCTGCCAAAATTGAAGAGGAACGCAAAATTATTTCCTGTCATGTTGTTGGGAACTCATTGAGTCAAGGTGTTACAAAGGAGACGATGATGTGGTTGATTGGGCTTCAAAATGTATTCTCTCACCAACTTCCGAGGATGCCTAAGGAGTATATTTCTCGGCTTGTATTTGACCCGTAAGAACCGTAACTTTGTTTTTCCATTCAAAATCATCCACAGTTCGTTTGACATTTTGTTTGTAACAGTTACAGTAAAGAATGGAGTATCAATCTCATCTCGTAACGTAACATGATTGGTTTTAATATATTTGGGTTTTGATGTATGTTTCAGGAAACACAAAACCCTTGCTTTAATTAAGGATGGTCGACCAATCGGTGGGATTTGTTTTAGGATGTTTCCAACTCAAGGTTTCACTGAGATTGTTTTTTGTGCTGTGACCTCAAATGAACAAGTGAAAGGTTATGGAACACATTTGATGAACCAGCTCAAGGACTACCATATCAAGCATGGGATCTTACACTTTTTAACTTACGCCGATGAGTTTGCGATCGGTAATTTGGAAATTTAAAAAAATATTATCGGAAAGTCTGTTGTCCGTTTCTTACCAACAGTTTTGATGTATCAACTTTTCATTTGTTCAATTAGGGTATTTCAAGAAACAGGGTTTCAGTATGGAGATTACAGTCGATAAGAGCATTTACACTGGATTTATAAAGGAATATGAAGGAGCTACCCTAATGCACTGTGAGTTGAATCCAGCAATTCGTTACACAGAGTTCACAGCGGTCGTGAGGAAGCAAAAGGAAATCCTAATGCGTCTCGTTCAAGACAAGTACAAAGAACTAAAGGTAAAATCATTGGCATTGCAATTTTTGAACTCATTTTTCCTTCACTTGTGCTTAACCTTAAAAATTCAACTTAATCCTTTGTTCATTTCCCAGGAGATCAAAATGACTGGAATTACCCGGAAGGATGGAAGACCACTCATGGAAATCCCAGGAATGGCCGAGGCAGCAGCTCTCTGTGGTGTTCCAGGTTGGTTTACACGATTACATGTTTACATACCTAGGATTCCTGTTCACGCTTTAGAATTAGAAATCCCGATAGTGATAGTTTCATTTAATGAATATCACAAGCGGAATTCTCGCACTGTCTTTTGGTTTCTTTAAAACTCCAGTTCCTAATTTGCCAAAGGAGGCAGAGCCAAACCTCTCATTTATATACAAGACGATCCTAAATCAGGTAAAAATAAATAATATAATTACAATTACACAATTATTCTGTAATTCACACTTTAAATCGACTCAATGAGCAATTATTGTACAAATTATCCAGGTTCGAAATCATGGGGCATCTTGGCCATTTCTCAAACCAGTGGACAAAAATGAGGTTCCAGACTACTATGATTACATTCAATATCCAATGGGTGAGTTAATAGAATTTGGTTTTAGTTTTATTCTAGTACGCCGTAGGGCATTTTTAAAAGCCATTGGAGGACAAAAAAAATGAAAATGAACTCATGAACTATTTTCTCCAGATCTCAAAACGATGGGTGATCGTGTCAAAAAGGGCTATTACATTGGGAAGAGACTCTTTATAGCTGATATGACACGAATATTTACAAATTGCCGTCATTATAATAGTGCAGAGACTGAATACTACAAATGTGCAAATGTCCTTGAGGCATTTTTCATGAAAAAACTTAGAGAGAATGGATTGTCAGATAGATAGCTAGAAGTTGATACGGATGAACAGGGCCAGGGTGTGGTCAATATGAATACTTAAGTTAAGCATTAAAGGTTAAGGTTTGATCAAGATTCTTAAGTAATTAATCAATTTTAGTATTAATTAATTTGTTTAAATCTGTCATCTTTTATGAAATCCTTTCCTATGTCTTTTTATAGTGTTTTGTAAATTAAAATTTTACAATTTAAAATCACAACTGGTTTTATTTCGTGAGTGTGTGAGTTTGATGAAGGGATGATTTAGTAATAGTTCAACCAATTTAATTGTAATAATTCTAATTAAATTGGTTAATTAAAAAACAGTTTAACTAATTATTAGTTAACTAAACACTGTTTTTTAAAATGGGAAATTAACTATTCATTGAAAACGGGGAAGAAATGTTGCTTGGAAGGAGGAGCGCACACATTCAAAATTCCCTTATCAAAAGTCGTCAAGTTCCATAAGTTCATAATTCAGGTTTTTTTTGTTCGAGAATTTGTAATTTTTTTTGATATTTAAAGAACTTAGAATAATAACTGATGAAATTATTATTCAATAATTAAGTAATTACCCACTCACAAGGTCATCCCATTCCAGTCAAGGTCAAAGGTCAGTCAGTTCGACCGGGGATTGGGGATCAATTTGAATTGGAGAGTTCTAATGCCACCCCTTAGAGGAATGAGTAAGTAAATTAGGTAATTATTTATTAATTTAACGTTGTATTTGTCCATTATAATTATAATCTAATTAAACTTCATACATCATAGGAGCAATTTTTGATTACATTCATATTCCATGTTGAAATTCACAGAGGCATCCACATCGACCAAAAACATGAGACCTCCTGTTGACCCTGACCCTGACCCAGTGCCTCCACCTTCTACGAATAGTACTAATAATCACAACACCAGGGACAAGATTCACAAGTTTAAAAGGTCAGGAGCAGCGCTATGGGACTTAATTTTGAATGAGCAAAGGAATCCAAAGGATGGTCTCTGGTACACAAGATCCACGGACGTTCATTTAATGTGTAGAAATGGATATGTTCCAGCACATGCTGCAATTTTGGGGAATGCTTCAGCATTTTTTTGTGCCATGTTTGAGTCACAAGTGAGTAAAAGCCTGAATTTATAATTTGTTTGAATCCAGCAGTGTTCGGAAACTTACGTTAGTATATATGTATATATATATATAAGGTCAATGCGAGTTAAATTAAATTGATCGTCCAGACCTAATCTAAATGGGATTTGCCTTTTCAGGGAAACAACGATACTATACATGGTCCTCGACTCGTCCTCATGCCAGATTATGGTATGTTCGCCATCCGAAAAATCCTTCAAGTCATCTACACCGGAGTCGCATGTGTAAAATCGGAAAGGGAGGCTGAGAAAATTCAGGATCTTGCTGTCAGTCTTGGAGTTGGACTAACTGAGGAAGTTGTATCATTTGAGTTTGGGCCTGCGGAATCTCAAGGGGAAAGAACATCAAAATCAAAGAAGAAAATTATTTTAGGCTACCGAATGACCGAAAAAGGCAATAATGTTTTCAATTATCTCGCAAACGTACCAGTTAGTGGTGGTCCAGGTGGGTTGAAGAATTCAACATCAAATGGACGTGTACTCTTGACAAACAAACGAGTGAGCTGTGTCAATTTGAATAATGTTCAAAGCACTAAGAAGAAGACTGGGAACAGGGTTACAGTCTATGTACCAAAACCAGTACCACGACCTCGGCCTCCTCCTCCTCCTCCCTCAGTTAATGAGACTCTAGTCCAGAATGGAAATCCTTTACCAATCACTACTTCAACAGCTACGATTGAGGAGACTGAAATGACTCTGCCGTCTACATCTGCATCTGGGACTAGGGCTGAAAGGACTCAACGAGATTTGCCGCCGCCGCCGGTAGCTCCAATTCCAATTGAGATCGATGAAGCTGAAATCGACTTACCTCCTGCACCTCAACCTATAGCTTCAGTTGCTGTACAAAATGCAAGAGATGTACACCCTCCAGAACCTCTAATTAGAGTTGCCTTTAAGAGGACTGGAAAGATTATTCCTCACAAATCTCCTGAAAAATCCAACGAGAAAGAAGCCAAGAAGGAGAAGGATCGCCCAGGTCCATCTCGTTACAAATCCGCTGGAACTCGAGCATGCCCAAAGAAGCGAAGGAAAACTGTGAATAATTATGCATCGGATGATCCAGACGACTCTGATTATCAAGGACCATCTAAAGATCTTGATGAGGAGGAGGAAGAGGAGGATGTTGGTGACTCAGAATCAATTTCTATAATTTCGTCGGAAGAAGATCAATACGAATACGATTCTCAATCTCAAATTGAAGAGGTTGAGGTTGATGACAGGGGATCTTCCTCGTCTGAAGTGGAAACCTCGGATGATGATGACGATGATGGGGCATACAAATCACCTTCGAAAAGGTCAACGAGGAACTCTCATTCTTACTACAATCATGGACCATCTCATTCTACAAATCGAGAAATTGATCAAAAGAATCGTGAGGAATATGATAAGCATAAACATGTGCTCAAGAATAAGGACTCTTACTCTCGGCATCATCAACAAGACAGGTATGAGAAGGACCATGACCGTAGGGATAGGGATTCATACTACTACAGCTCAAACAGAAGTAGGGGGAACTACTATTACAACCATAGAGAATCTAGTGAGAGTTCTGAGGATGACGAGGAAATGGAAAGTGACCCAGGGTCAGACGACAGCGATTCCGTCCATGAACCAACGTGTTATGATAAACCCGACGTGTACTTGGAAGCTTCGAAGACTTGTACACGGTGCAAGAAGGTTTACCCAAGCCACCAGGTACTAACAAAAAACAAATTACTAAACTTTTGATCTTCAAAATACTATAGCAGTTAAAATGCATTTTAATTTTTTGTCCTCTTAACAGGGTGCTTCAAAATGTGCAACGGAAGAACACAATAGACTTCGCTGCTACTTTTGTTTCAGTACTTGTAAAAGTCAGAAGGCCCTGTATCGACATTATGGGACTCGTCACAATGGGAGTTCAAATAGTGGAGGTCGGATTTATTGCCCAATATGTTCAGCCAAAGTGGCTTACAAAGAAGCTTCCATCCACGTCCTTACCTTTCATCTCACGTCTCCTAAAGTTGTAACAACAGTGCGAACAGGAGGACCTTCCACTTCGGCTTCGGCCACATCAGGTCAAACAACTGCCACAGTGAGAACAGGTGGACCTTCCACTTCGGCCACCTCCGGCTCAACAACAGTGCGAAAAGGAGGACCTTCAACGTCCACCTCTTCAACAACAACAGTGATAACAGGACGCCGTCCTACGTTGACCTCGTCATCATCAACAACAACAGTTCGTCTTTCAGAAAACAGTGTCAAAACCCGTCCACCTCCTAAGGTTGTGGAAAGCTCTTCTGATGATGATGACGAGGAAGAGGATGATGAGGGCGAGAGCGAGGATGAAGAAGATGACTTGGATGAATCATTAGTGGTCAAGAAAAATGGTCCTGAAGGAAATGTAAAAGTTTATTTTAAAAGGTCTTCGAAATAAAGAATAGTTACAAAGGGCAGAGGGTGATTGGGAAGCCTTGAAATATTAGTGTTTGTTGTCGATTTAGTAGTTTTTAGTCATTTCCCTACGAGATACACACATTAACAGAGTTGTTTTATGCAATTTTCGACCACTTTTTGAGCCTAAGTTTTTGCTTTTTGTTTCATAGGGGAAAACTTAAGAAAGACAAGACCAAACCTGGACCTTGGACCATTTATACTTCCCAGTTCGCGACGGTGACATAATACAGACATTTGGAACATTATTGTTTCAGTTAATTGACTTCTTTGAGTTTTACAGATTCAATTAAGATGGTGCTCATTTTCCCTGTACAGCAGCTTGTTATAAGGTCTGTTAGTATGAAATGAAATCTAACATTAAGAGCAGGGTATAATAATAAAAAGAGTGTATGCATATTATTACTTTAAATTATTTTATATAACTTGCATGCGAGCTTTCCTTTAGTGACTTACTGCCATTACTATAGTTTAGGTAATTTTTGCTGAGAGGTCTTATTCCTATAAAAAGTACAGAATTTTGAGGAATCTAAGAAAATTTCTACAATCACACTTGAATAGTTGTAATGTCATACATAGTTATCATATGTACAACATCCTCCTTATTTGTTATGTTTACTATTACATAACTATTTTTACTATAATTAAAAATTGTCTTCCATTAAACGGTCAAATGAGTATTTTTCTTAATCTTAAAAATCCAAATTATCATAATTTTTAAACATAATTACAACTGATGATCCTTCTTAAATTTACAAAAAAACATATTGAATCCTTCTTAAATTTACAAAAAAACATACAAAATTAGACTCTTTTGTTCGAGCCAGATACTGGATTCGAATTCGATTCATAATTTCCATTTTTGGGTCGTGTTCATAACCACTCCCCCCATTACATATGTATGTATCTTATAGGAGTAGAAGGTGAGGGTGTGTAAAAAAGTCTATCCACCAAACTCCAAAAAAGCCAAGTGTTAAAATGGAACAACTTCTACACTCTATAGCCTAATAACAAAATCCTATACTTTTACATACAAAAAAAATACAGAAAAAAGAAGAAGTTTACACAAAATTCTCATCTCTCATTCCCATTCATTCATTTCCAATTCAAAGAAGTTGAATGTTGAAGAAGGGGTTGTTTCGAGTTTTAAAGAGATGATGATTGCTTAATTGCAATTTATGTTATTTCCTCACTTAATTTTAATTAAATTCAGTGAATGGAAGGATACTATAGTTGAATACTGATTTTAATTATTATTGGGTTTCTGTATAATAGTGAGTGTATATTTTGTGATGATGAGTTTTTAAACCAGAATCAGGAATCATAATTAAAAAGGTAAGTTTTAATTTAAATTAATACTAGGCAGGCACTAGGTTTGGTTATTAAATTATGTATTAATTAGTTTACTAAAGATTTACTTTACCTTCACCTTTTTTAGATTTTGGAAGTTTAAAGCTAGAGGCTCGAGAAATTCCAAGCAAAAGGTTTGGTCGTACCGTGAAGTGCCTGTCGTCTGAAAGCAAAGGTGCCCGTGATCGATTGTTGGAGTTCGGGGTCAGTCAGGTCTTAATATAGGGGCCACTGATCACTGCCCTTGTATCTCGTGTGTAACATTTCCCGTCTTTGTTATCTCTTGGTGGAATGGGCTCATCCACCAGATGCAGATACTCCAGATCGTTTCATCGACATGTTCATTGTCCAACTATGATGACGGCTGATTCTTGACTTGTACTTAGTAGTTAGTTGATTGAATTATTGTAAGTGACTTTAGTAAACTTATTTGATTTTTACCCTAAATTATGTTCAATTATGAATTATATGAACTACGAGCTATCAGAAGAATGATGGTCAGCCAGTATTTGGATGAAGTAACTGTGAAAAGTAAAATAATCGCTGCTTTTTATATTACATCTTCAACAGGATCAGTTTTTGCAACTACGGGACGACCTTAAGCTCTCATTCCTCACTGTCCAACTCAACGGGTGACCAATCAGTGTGCAACTATCCAGTTGTGTTCATTTATCATTTAGTTCTGGATCTAGACTTGTGAGAATACAAACGTCCTGACTTCAGCTAGTTCTCTGTGAACCCTTCAAAATGGGGAATTGTCTGAGTGGACACAAGGGTGGCGGAGGTGACACGAGTGGACTTGCCCTAGATGGTGGAACTGGGGTCATGGGAAGTGGTGGAGTGACAAACTCAGTTGGTGGACTTCATGTGGGCCTTGGGGTTGATAATGGAGTTGGTTCAGGTGGAGAGTCACTGGGACATACTGGAAACTCACATCTCCTTCATGGAAATCATGGACCCAGTGGACATCATGTTCGAAATAATCCTAATTCTCTTCCCCCTCTCCCTGACTCTGAGTCTAATTCTCAAGTGTGTGAAAACCTTTTTTGCTTACAGTTTTTCTTAGTTGAGGCTGTTTTATTTATTTAATGTTTGGGTTTGTTTGTGGTAATGAGAATAGCATGGAATGGGGTTGAAATTGGAATGGACATATTTGTTGACTGATTCACGACTGGTCGTATTGATATCTGTTTTTCGATTTGTTTCAATTTTTGAGTGTGTCTTGCTACTGGCCTTTCTGATAACCTCAATTGCAGATGGTTAACGCGTTTATGAAAAAAATGAAACGGACCTGGGCCTACTTACTACTTGGAATTTAATTTTGCCTGAAGTGTGATTCCGACGTCACTTTAAAGATAGATTGCGTTTGTCCTATAATTTACTTTTCTGTTGTGTGACTGCGGCAAGGTCAAATTATCCAAAGTCGAACGGTTGGGACATTTTCGATTCGGATTCGGATTCGGATTGTTAACCTTGTTTTATGTTTCTAACAGTGTCAATGTACAATTGTGGACAACTGGAATCAGAGTTTCTAAATTTTTGATGAGTTTTCATTCTGTTTGTCCTCCTTCCTACCTCAATCCAACCAATTACCCAACCAAACCTACAAAATTATATTATCAAGTAGTTCCTATACATCGCAAGAACTTGCGATTAAAGAAACCTTTTTAAATCGTTTCAGGGAGTGCCAAATAATGCATCAGCAGCTGCAGCCGGGAATGCACGGATCTTTGTAGCACTGTATGACTATGATGCAAGGACAGATGAAGACCTCAGTTTTCGAAAGGGTGAACATTTGGAAATCCTCAACGATACACAAGGAGATTGGTGGTTTGCTCGATCAAAGAGTACTCGACAGGAGGGTTACATTCCATCCAATTACGTGGCAAAGCTGAAGTCTATCGAGGCTGAACCGTGAGTAAAACATTCTGATTCAGATTGGACTATTTTAAAGTCAAAATCCAAAATTCTAAAGCATTTATCGTAATTCGTACGTTTTCCTATATTTTTGCAGATGGTACTTTGGGAAAATCAAAAGAATTGAGGCTGAGAAAAAATTACTTTTACCAGAAAATGAGCATGGCGCCTTTCTAATCAGAGACTCAGAGTCGAGGAGAAATGACTATTCACTGTCTGTTCGAGATGGAGATACTGTGAAGCACTATCGCATAAGACAACTGGATGATGGTAAATTAGGAAGGAACTTTGACCTAACTCCAAAAACTTTTCATTTGGGTGATGTGACCTCACTCTTTAATTGTTTGTGTTTTGTTTTGTAGGAGGATTCTTCATTGCAAGACGCACAACATTCCGTTCTCTCCAGGAATTAGTGGATCATTACTCAAAGGATGCAGATGGGCTCTGTGTGAACCTGCGAAAACCCTGCATTCAGATTGAGAAGCCTGTCACGGGGGGACTATCACATAATACTCGAGATCAATGGGAAATTGATCGTTCGTCCCTTAAATTCATGAGAAAGTTGGGTCATGGTCAATTTGGTGAAGTTTGGGAGGGTCTCTGGAATAATACAACTCCAGTAGCCATCAAGACTCTTAAGCCAGGTAAGAAATAATCCTTTTAAGAGAATTCCACAAGCATCAACATTTGCTCTGTCTGTTTACGCTTACATCCAAAAACTACATTGTTTCTCTATCTTACAGGAACTATGGATCCAAAGGACTTTTTGGCTGAAGCCCAAATCATGAAAAAATTAAGACATCCAAAGTTGATTCAATTGTACGCTGTGTGTACATTGGAGGAACCAATTTTTATCATTACAGAACTAATGAAGAATGGTTCGCTTCTTGAGTACTTGAGTGGAAAGGGTCGGGGTCTTAAGGTCAGTTAGGGCTACTTTGAATTGTATGAGTTTGAAGGCGTGTTCAAAGTTTGCTGATTTTTCAATGTCACTGTGACTTGACTTTGAGCCTGAGCTTAATGTTTTACCTATTCTTTTACAGTTACCACAACTGATCGATATGGCAGCTCAAATAGCAGGTGGGATGGCCTATCTAGAGTCGCAAAATTACATTCATAGGGACTTGGCAGCTAGGAATGTCCTTGTTGGAGACTCTAACACAGTCAAAATAGCGGATTTTGGACTTGCTCGACTAATCAAGGAAGATGAATATGAAGCCAGATTAGGTGAGTAAAATTTCAATTTAAAAGGCCAAGAGTCAAAATCACTTCGCTTGCTCACAAAGTAATATTTTGCTTTTTTTGTTATTCAAACAGGAACTCGATTCCCAATTAAATGGACTGCCCCTGAGGCGGCAAACTATTCAAAGTTTTCTATTAAATCTGATGTTTGGTCCTTTGGGATCCTCCTAACTGAATTGGTCACATATGGAAGGATTCCTTATCCAGGAATGACAAATGCAGAGGTTCTTCATCAAGTTGAACATGGATACAGAATGCCATGTCCTCCAGGTTGTCCAGAAAGACTCTATGACATCATGTTAGAATGTTGGCATGCTGATCCTATGAAACGACCTACATTTGAGACCCTTCAATGGAAACTAGAGGATTTCTTTACTCTGGAAGGTTCAGAGTATAAAGAGGCATCCGGGTATTGAAATTATTAAGAACTCAAAAAACGCAAACTCCTCATCCAATATGTGAGACTCATTTTTTTGACAATTTAAAATAGCTTGTACAAAAAAATTACTCTCAAAGGAAAAAGGGTTGTTCCAGGTATAATGAAAAATGAGTGAAATTCGTAAAATTGATGATAGTGTTTTCTTACTTTTTACAATAATTATTTGATGAGTTGCATTTAAAATGTCCAAATGAAAAAGTCAGCAGCTCTAATAATTTTAAGCAAATTAGTTATAAGAGGGTTTCCAGGAAAGATCGGGCAACCACGCAAGCAAATGCTCCTGATCTATAAAAACGCCATACAATATGTAATTGTATAAATTCAATTTGACAGTGCTAGTTAATGTTAGTGCATGAAAAACTAATCTCTACTATGCATATTATAATGTAGTAATTAATTGCTTAGGTTTAAGGTAAGGCCAAGTCCAAGTCCCTCCCTAAATTGATAAGTTGTTCTTTAGTTCTCTAAAATCCTAAACATTAACATGACAAACTATTTATTATTTAGTTCATTAAAGTTACAGCTGTTAATCGTAGAAAAATGTAACCCTAAACTTGACCCCCAGCCTCTTCAACTAAAACTTTTTTTTGTAGTTTATAGAAGGGTGAGTTTGGATAAAATATCATTAAGTCGATTAAGGATTCTCTGATTCTCCTCTTGTCGCAAAATTAACTTGATCTTGTTTTATACAGTCTTTATACTATTTAATCAAGACCGTCTTTTCCAAAATAATAACCTTATCATCTTACAGTTGTTCAAAAAACCCAAATTACATATCAATCATTTATTGCGTAAGAAAGACGAGATGAGATGAAAAATCATCTAATTCACAAATTTTGATTTGAGGTTCCATTGATCATAATTAATTGTTGACCTTGTAATGATGATAATAATATACACTGGAAATTTAATTGGATAGACCAAAAATATTTAGATTTATAGGTATTGTGTTGTGAGATCGTACATGACCATGACATTGACATTGTTGAGTCCTTCCACTTTGAACCTTGAACTTGAATCATTTAGTTTTTTAGTTTACAAACTTGAATCTTCACAAATAAAGTCAGACTCGGTGTCCTTAGTTTTATCCTCCAGGGATCGAACAGCCTCCTCTAACTCGCTAAGATGACTGTCAACAGCCTCAGAAGAAATTTGCCTCATGGCCTCAGCCAAATTATAAAGATACTCACGATTTGGACCACTGGCCCCTTCACACTCAAAAATGTGTTGAGCAATTTGACTGATTGACTCAGCTCCAACAAAATGTTCATTTGTTTCTGAACCGAAGTACATGGTTACAGTGAATGGGACTTGACTAGGGATACGGAGTTCAGGAGGTTCCTCATCTGAACCTGAACCATCTTCTGAATTGTCTGATGAAGCCGAGTTTCCTGGACTTGAATTTAGGATACTACTTCCATGTCCACTGTCAGAATCAGATTCTTCTAGTTTCTGCTGATGAGGGACCGATAGGCCGTCAAGGGTGAGGGTTGAACAGAGGTCTTTTGCGGCCTCAATCCCAATCCCAGTTGAACTTAAGGAATGTTCTGGAAGGGGATGGAACTCAGCAGTAACTTTCTCATAGCCCATGACCTCACGATTGTCCAGATGCTCCACGACATGTTTAATGTGTCGTCGATGGATTTTGTATGCCATTCCCCATACACGACTCTGTTGAAATGAAATGGAATGAGATTAACGAATACAATAGAAAAGTTCTTGTCCATTGCTTTAAGGGTCACAATTGGTTTACTTGACCTTTGACATTGACCTACCTCTGGATCATTGGACTTGATTAGTG
This sequence comes from Xenyllodes armatus, assembly GCA_034699765.1. NCBI lineage: Eukaryota > Metazoa > Arthropoda > Collembola > Poduromorpha > Odontellidae > Xenyllodes > Xenyllodes armatus. The sequence continues at coordinate 23,945 of JAQIYE010000017.1, forward strand.
TGACGACTCGCCCAGGCTGAAAAGTAAAATAAAATATTTAGTCTTGCTTTCCAGAAATGTAAACATAACGCATCACATAAATGAACGAACGAACGTGAACATCGACAATACACAATACCTTTTCAGGGACCCCACGATGATCAATACTAGCTTGCCAAAATCGTCGTTCATAACCCTTGATGAAACCAACAACTTTTTGAGTATATGGAAAGTCTGCCTTCCAAACCAATGACCCGTATCCAAAGATCCACATTTTCTAGTGTATACTGAGTTGAATGAAAGACCAGAAACCTGGAAAAAAAATCAAACAAAATTAAATAAGCAATTTCCAACTTGTGGCTTGAGGACGCTGGCCATGAACGTTGACCTCCCAAGTGTATGGGTCATTACCTTTTCAAATTCCACAAGAAATTCCAAAAATCACAGTCTCCACATTGAATGCACAAGGTGCTAGGGCAAGGTGTTTTAAAACAGTGTCAGTGCACGCAATAGTCAACAGTGAAAAGTGGTTCCAGCCCACCAACCAAGAAAGAACTAGGAAAACTTAAGTCTTCTTGATTGACCTTTGACCTGACCTGACCCAAACTTCAATATTTCCGACTACACTACTGAAATTATTGCTTGTAATCTCAAACCCTAATTATTAACAAACTAATGAAGAGGAGTTAAAATTGGACGGAAAAATTTAGAATGTCCGAATGTCGTATTTTGTAATACTGTTCATGGATGTCGTAAGATTTTGGGGAATCGTAATTATTGAGGTTAGTTGGCTAACTAACCTCAATTAAAATAAATAATTAAAATTTAATTACGTCTTATCGGTAATAATTAT
>JAQIYE010000018.1:0-24572 GCA_034699765.1 Xenyllodes armatus
ATGTTTCTAAATATCCCGTCGGAAGCAAAATGCGCTACCCAACTAATGGCAAATGGCCCGATTCCGTGCCGCTTCTGCTCACGGACAGACGGACAGACAGGGTCATCACATAAGACCATCGCTGATCGGTCTAAAAATTGCCTCTTGCAGGGCAATATGAAGACCGATCATCAAGTAGCCTTTTGGGTGGTCTTAACACAACCTTGAAATGTTTTGTTTATCATTGGACTAAAAGTTTTCATCTGACTTATCGTTGGCTTTGGGACCACTTTAAAATGACTTTTTGTTGGCATTTGGACAACCATAGTCCCACAACGCTATTATTTTCAATAAGTCTAGAAGCACCTAAACAAATTCCACAGAAATCATAAGACCGCTTCTTAATTAAAGAAAATTTTATCAAATATCCAGTATCTATCTAGCCGCTTCACAAATTAAATTCGTTATTTGACTTTTTACCTATTGAAGCAAAAATTCGCTTCTAATCAGGTGCAAACTGGCCCTATTTTTGGGGAAGTGGGGAAGATCACATAAGACCTCTGATGATCGGTCTAAAAATGGATTATAAGCTGATTTAAGAGGAAAAGTTGTTAATATGGATGAGAAATTAATGATGGAATGAAGAAATTTGCATTCGCATGTTTCACCATCGTAGTACTAACTATGAATAATTTCTAATGTATAAAACTAGTTGGGTTGAGATATACGTGTAGCAAGTGGCAACTTTTTCATCAACCTCAAGGCATACTGTTTGTTGAACTCCTGTGTCAGAACTGAAAGTTCGTGTCTCTTATTTATTCTGCATAGTGCACAATGCAGTGGAACAATTTGCAAGTGTGTAATTTCAAAGGGAAATACATTTTCGCAATTTCATATTCGTAGAAACTTGAAGGAAAAATTCAGAAGGAAGAACTATATCAAAAGAAACTGCTGAAAAATGAGAATCAAATGAAAAATTTTAAAAACAAGTTTCGAAAAGTGTCCAGTGACTGTCCATTGCTTCAAAAACGTAAAAGTCAGCATATCCTCATCAAATATTTCCTATTGATCTGGATGAAAAGTAAAATCAAAGTCAGGTCAAGGCAGAAGGCATTGGAAAATTGAAGCTATCCCAAATAATAATTTTTATAACCTCAAGCATCCAGTCTGGATTTTAAAATTTCATCTTTATTCCAAAAACTTGCCTCCTACGGGGCAAGCTGAAGACCGATCAACATTCAGCCGTTTTGTTGGTCTTTAGGCAACTTTAAACTGTCTTTTGTGGGCTTTAGACAACCATCAAATGTCTTTTTATTGGCATTTGCAGACCATTAAGTGGCCGTGTATTGGCTTTTGGGCAACTACATATTAGCCTATAGACATTTTGACCATAAGTCCAAAAGTCTAGTATTTCAATAAGTCCATAAGCCTTTACAAATTCCACCGAAATCATTTAATTGCATCCTATCCTGAATAAATTTTCTTATTGTTAGACTTGGAAGCACCTAAACAAATTCCACAGAAATCATCAAACTGCTTCTCAACCTAGATAAATTTTATTAAACTTGGAAGCACCTAATCAAATTCAACAGAAATCATCAAACTGCTTCTCAACCTAGATAAATTTTATTGGACTTGGAAGCACCTAAACAAATTCCACAGAAATCATCATACTGCTTCTCAGCCTAGATAAATTTTATTACATTTGGAAGCACCTAAACAAATTCCACAAATCATCATACTGCTTCTCAGCCTAGAAAAATTTGATCGGACTTGGAAGCACCTAAACAAATTACGCAGAAATCATCAAACTGCTTCTTATTCTAAATAAATTTTGTTAGACTTGGAAGCATCTAAACAATTTCGACAGGAATCATGAAACTGCTTCTCAGCCTAGATAAATTTTATCGGACTTGGAAGCACCTAAACAAATTACGCAGAAATAATCAAACTGCTTCTTATTCTAAATAAATTTTGTTAGACTTGGAAGCATCTAAACAATTTCGACAGGAATCATGTAACTGCTTCACATCCAAACTAAATTTTGTTCAAAACAAAAGTCAACAAGTAGTATACCCCCGTTTCACAAATAAAATCAGATTTTTGACCTAGCTAAATCATAGCTTCCGATTGAAGCAAAATGCGCTACAGACCTAATGGCAAATGACCGCATTTTTTCATGGAAGCGGTAACAGACAGACAGACGGACAGACAGACAGCACCATCACATAAGACCTCTCGTGATCGGTCTAAAAAAAGCTGGGACTTCAACATACAAAAGAAGCTCATATTATCCTCCTCTCTCACTCATACAAACAGAGAATCCTCACACTTTTAAGATTAGGATAAAGAACCGTTGTTTTCTGAGGGTCAATGTCCGAACTCTTAACAGCACTCCACATTAAAAATCTCCCTTTCTAACTTAACATTATTATCATTATAATCATACAGGACATGTATCCTATAACCAAGTCCATTGTTTCCTGGTGAAGTTTTTGACAATTGTTATTGAATTGTGCATTCTGCATTTGATCCTCCCCTTTAAAATTTCATCTTGTTTTCCTGTGAGGAAGTGTGTATTTGTGTGTGTGAATTTTAGAGGTTATAGGCCCCACCATACCACCACCTACACCAACAAATAAACAGGTCCAACTCAATTCAAAAAATCACCTTTGAAGATTTAAGTAACCTTTTGCATTGTACTTGTGAACTCACCTGTTCACCCACTAATTGGATCCTCCCTTTCAAACTCCACGAAAATGAAAATGAGTTTGTCAACCTGAAAGCCTGACAATAAAAGATTGAACCCTCAATCAAACTCAAATATCAAGTCCTGTTACTTTTTGAGGGAGGGTGACAGCAGGGTGATGGGATGTGGAGCCAATGCAAAGCGAGGTCGGCTACTATTCTATAAATGATCTGATCTGACTGATTCAATTAAGATCGAGGCAGTGGAGATTAATAGAGCGTGCCCAAAAATTCACTTAAATAAATCTAATAAATCCTCTTTTTATGCGATCTTAAAGTAACCAATCTACGAGACTGCCCTTGAGTGGATATGGAATGGAGGAAGAAATGCTATATGAAATGACAAAATGCATTGTGAAGTATCATTAAGTTTTGTGTAAGTTTGCCAATTTGGAAATCCTACACTTCACGTCACTTCACTTTTTGACCACTGGTCAATAATATGAACAAAGGCAAAAAGTAATCTAATTTTTTGTTGTTGCTTAAAGCATTTGAATTGATTTGGTCGTTGCGTTGCGCAGTTTATAAATAACCGTTTCCATCTTTTTTGGCATTAATTTACTGTTTTGCAAAGAAAATGTAAAGCCACCTAATTAAGTTAAATTTGATCATAATTCTAAAGCGGAAGATCTTTTAGAATTAAAAAGATTGTCTATTATCAGAAATACGAGCTGTCTTGGAAATGAAAGAAAGTGCTCCCTTGGATTTCAATTTTTACTTTGTAGAGGATTATGATATAGGCTATTTCTAGACTGAAATTGGCCACTAAAAATTCTTCATTTGTCACTGAAAGATATTGGCTATATGACCACACCAATCACTTTTACCTCATTTCGCCTAATGATATTTTCCTATGTAGTTAAGTAACTATCGATAGTTTCCTAGTGAAGACGAGTATTGTTGCTGTTTATGTCAATGAAGGGTCTCAAAATGTTTGGAGATTGAGGAGGGTCAGAAGGTCATTGCCTAATTACAACTATATAAAGGATCGTCTGTAATAAAAACAAGGGACCAAGATGTCCTTGCCCATGAATAGCCACACTTGACCTTCAGAATGAGAGTCCATGAGCTACCTTTTATTCTTGACCCTCAGAGAGCAAGTATAATATTATATCTTAATACTGCAATATGGAGTCCTCAGGGTCCAAGATAGGAAGGTGAAGGTAGAATTGGTACTATTTTGGTACCTGCTTATATTTTTGGAAAATGAGATGAGACACCATCACATATTTTTTGGAGCATTATTTTGAGAGTGTCAAATTTCATGATTTCTTCTATATAATTTTTTAGAAAGAGGTTTTGGATTCAGTGGATATATGATCTTGTCGAGTAATGCAAATCATTTTCATTGTGTATAATCCATTCATAAATTGTATGCAGCATAAAATCCTTGTATAATGTACTTTTAAGACGCTTTCTTTAAAAAAATAGCATCTTTAATCCTATGTGGCTGGACTAGACAATGTATTCAAAGACCTCTGAAATCTAATTCTTGTGCTCTAAAGTGTCGATATTCTATTTCACTTTCACATTCATTGTTGTTTTGTCAAGTGAGTTTTGGGACAATTGATGATGAGAAAGACTAGCACTTTCTGTCCAGTCAAGTTCCAATTACGGCTAACGGGTCTTCTGAAGAAAATTTGGAGACACCTAAAAGATCCCTTCTCTTTGTTCTTTGTTCCTACCATAAGTTCTTTATTATTTCCTTGTGGCCAATTGAGCCTAAAATATCAAAATACATTAAAAATAAGCTCCTAAAAAAGAGAACACAGGAATATAAATATAGGATGGTCCACTATCCTGTGTGGAAGTTGACCGGCCTGACTGTTCATTTTTGTTATTGTTATTATTATTGTCAGAATTGTAGGACCCTTCTGTCAGACTAAATGAATTGTTTATTTTCATGCAAGGTCAAGTTCAAGTCCGGTCGGGCGAGGCGGAGAACCCACAAATAGAATAGTTTGGCAGCACAAAAAATTATCATACAGGTTAAATAAGAGCAATGCAAGCTTTATTCGGATTTTGAGTTGTGTCAGAATTTAAAAAAAGCAATTTGATCCATGGATTTTGAATGTCATCACTTAATTTTTTGTAAATCATAGAAAGTGTAGAATTAATAGCATGCCCCATAAAATCAGAAGCTAGCAATGCTTAAAAAATAGAAACTTTTTGTAGAAAGTAAGTGATTGGTTGTCTCAAAATCAAATCCATTGATCAAAGATCAATCTTGCGTCTTTTTCACTTTCTAAATCTCTCTCATCTTTATTGTTCCAACTCCCATCCCATGTCAATTACATGGAACTTTCATGACTGGATTTGGACAAATTGCATTTACAAGGTCTGATTAATTTTAATGAATGTTTCAGTAGCTCTCTCTCTCTCTGCTTGATTCCCCCCTTGATGGTGGTTGTGATTGAATCTAATCTAATTAATCAACTTTTCACAAATGTAATTATAAATGTATGTGTGGGAGACATAATAGGGAAGTGAAGGTCTTGTTTGGAAATACAATAGGAATGTTCCTTGTACAAATATTATTAAATTGCCAAAACAAATGGCAAATGCTAAGGGAAAGGAACCACCACCAATTCCTTCCATCTTCCCAACAACTTTTGTTGTATTGTGAGAGTTGTGTTTCTGTTGATGTTTTTTTATGAGTTACCCTCTCTATATGCAAATGTTTGCGATTTTTGCATTTTTTTTTGAATGACCCCTGTTCAGCTGGTTGTCTTTGGGTATCAAATCAACCATGTGTTTAGAGGAGGATTTATGTGGGATATGGTTTACAAAAAAGAGTTGTTTCTTCTGCTTCTAGTTCTCGGACGTTCCTTGACCTCTCTCTTGTTCCCATCATATGATTCCATCAAGCCCACACTTTAACAGATTAAAACAAGTACAAAACATCATTTCTCATCATTCATCCCCATCATCTCTCTTGTATCATCATCACTGGTTTCATCCTTTATATTCAAAATGAAATTAAATGACAATGGGATACTACTCTATCTCTGGACATGGATGGAACCAAACCACCAAGTTCAGAGAAACATTATTATGTAAACACGATTTGGGTTATAACTTTGTTCGATTCCCAAGGAGGATATATGCTCATCGTTATTAACTTGTTTCGCGGTTAATTAATTTACTCACAACTACAAACTCCCTTCAACTCCTCAAATTTGCTAATTGTTATTTAGACTTTTCCTAGGGTTGTTGGTTCACAGTTTATTGGATACTTTGGGTCATGACCAGTTCCCGTCAACTTGACTGAGTGTGAATCTACAAACAAGCTTCCCTATCCTATTCTTTGGACCCAACCTCAATCCTATACCTCTCGGATCATTGTGAAATCTTCGGAGGTAAAAGGTGGAGGTGGAGGTAAGATAAGGTCAAGTCCTACCATCAACTCTCCTTAGCTTACTTCCGGGAGAGAGATAGAGAGGAGCGTGTGACAATTAAGATGTGTTTCCTCATTTCCATTAACATTAACAACAGCATCTTTTAGCCCAAGCTCCCTCACACTCCCATTATTGTTGTTGGGGTCTTCCTTGGACTTGTCCCTGACTCCTCTTGTTCCCTCTCCCTCTCTCATTCATCAGTTAATTTAGTTTTTAGTTGAGGAATTAGATGGGTTAACCTTTGAAAAATTAAGAGGTGGAGGGGGTCGAAGAGAATCTTAAAGATGTGTTGTAGTCCTCTTGTCAGTCTTACTAAATGACCCTCTATCATTCTTATTTTATAATTCCTCATTATGATTCTCTCTTCCTCCTTTCCCTGATCCTCATTCAACAAAGGCTCAAGGAACAATAGACAAATCCTCCTTCAAGACTTGGTTCTTTAAGGGAAGAAGGGAACTCCTCAATCAGTTTTTTCCTTTGTTTTTATTTTAGAAGAGGGTAACATTGAGGGATTGTTGTGTTGTTGTTGGGGAACAAGGGACTTTGGGGTTGTTAGTTTTAGTTGTTTGGGACTCAAGGAAGGCCAAGACCAAGAGAGGATCCTACGGAGGACTACATACTACTACCTTTTTTTTTTGACTAGAATAGGCCAGAATCTAACCATAATATTATTAAGTGGTCTCTTTAAGAAACTTTTGAGGGAAAATGTTGTGGGGGGTTTAAAAAGGGACCAAAAGTAAGAAGAAGAAAAAAGAGTCCCAAAAGTCCCAATCTGTCCGTCCGTCTCCAAAAAAAATCATCCCTCTCCCTTTTTAAGGCTCACTCACATGGAGAAAACTACCCTGCTTTTACTCTCCCGACTTTAGTTTCAACTGAAACTTGGACCAAATAGGAACTTAAAGTCCCAGTCCCTCTCCTGTACCAACAACAACTACTTTAGAAGTCGAAAATTTTTTTTGACCTTGTCTGAATCAGATTTTTATTTGACCTCAGAAAACAAACAAGAATAAGAATACTAATCATGGATCCTCAAACTCTTGATCCAACAGGTCTTTATTGACCCCAAATAAGAGCCCTTTTCCCTGGAACTTTCCTGAAAATCAGTCTCGTCCATCTCTAAAGAAAAATCCCACCCACACCTTCCTCAGGTTCATTTCTTTTTGAAGGATCCAATCCAATCCATCAGAAATACTTCCGGGTTCAGACTCCTTCCCACCTTGAAAAGACTCAACAGGTTTTTTCTCTATTTTATTCCTGGGTAACTTCCTTAATAATCCAATCCAATCTTCGACATGGATCCACCAGAGAAGTTGGATCCAACCGGTCTCTACTGATTGAAAGGGTGTCTCTGTCCCAAACACCCTCTCAACCTCAACCACCAATACCTCCCTCCCCATGTCAATCTAAAACAGACTCTCAAAATTCATCTTCCAGAGGTTTTTTGTCCAGCAGGTGACATTTCAATCTAAGAACGACCACCACGAGAGAAGGTCCAATTAAAAACAACAACAAATACTCAACTCTAGCGTCCAAACACCTTCATCTGCAAAGTAACGGTTTTCTTACATAAACTACTACAATGAATCACAGCATGGCTCATCCTGGACATGATGGACAAAGGCCGGCGTCCCAAATCTTATGGGTGAGTAAAATATCTTTTCCTTCGTATTGTACACATGCAGAATTTTAATTTTACCAATTTGATGAAACATACGCAAAAATATAAATAAATAAAACTTGTTTGAAAACATATGTGAGATGCATGAATTAACCTTAACGGCTCCATCCAAAGTTTTTAAACAAAATTAAAATAGATTTAATTTTAGCAAGACCAAAAAATGAGACCTGTCAAATACATCAGCTAATACTTTTTTTTCATAAAAAGAAAGAGAGAACAATTGAAAAGGAGAATGTATCCATTCTCCTTTTTGCCACATTTGTCCTTTCATTTTTAAATATAGCAAAACAGGACAACAAAGGAGCCCTTAAAACCAAGCCTACAACAACAATAAATGTTTCCTCCCGCCCGTCTGTGACCACTGGTCCATTTCACTTTCTTCTTGTTTGACACAGATTTTTGTAAAAAGCTCTCAAAAAAGTAATAACAATAGGTTGGTCAGGGAAAATAAAAAAAGAGATGGGTCATAATAATAAGAACTTTTAGCCAAACTTAATACAGATATAACAATAATATTTTTATGTATGCGATTCTAAAATTGGATATCTTGGTTGGATGATGGATCCCAAATCCATGGCTTGGGAGACAGAGAGAGAAAGGACACGACACGATGAATACAATAAACTGACCTTTTTTGTTTTGTTCTATTTTTTATTTTTGAAAAATTGATAGTTTTTGACAGGATACTATTCTTTCTTGTTTTAACATCCAATTCATACATTTTGAGTTATATTGCTCATCATTTTATGAGGTGAACAAAAGTGAGTTATTTTGGTGAATAGTTTAATTGTGTTAATTTAGGATTAGTGGCATTGTCCATGACCATGAGCTCAAATAAGCTTTTGCTTTGTGTTCTTGACTACCTGGGTCTTTTGGTCATTTCTGAATCATTTTGACCCCACCCTGTATGGGATAACATTGAATGGTCATTTTATTGAGCCCATAGTTGAGTTTCAAGGTGTGAAATAGCTATGGTAAATGACATGTTAATTAGATTGCTTATTGTTTTAAGGATACTGAACTCTCAATGAGTCGTATATATTATTTATTCCTGCTCTTGGGAATCCCTTCCGGGTTCCACCCCTTTACAGTAGTCAAGTCAAGAACGTCTATTTTCACTTTGTTTATAAATTTTTGGAAATCCGGGTCCCAGAGTCTTAAAAAAAACATTCCTTTCAGTCAATTCTAAGGTATCGATAAGAATTAATTGGACCCACAACTGCCCTTGAAATTTTTTTGTTGCCTTGAGTGTCCATCAACTCCATTGAATGAGATCCGGAGTTTATGATTATGACACTCACTCTAGCAATCAGTGGGTAATTCTTAAGGGGGTTGTGTCTGTCTGGTCCTTGTCTAGTCACAAATTTCTGCTTCCTTCAAATTCAAGGATCAAGATCAACAGAAAGGACGAACCCTTAACGTTTTGACGAATTTATTAGGCATCTTTTCTCTGCTTGATATGATTCTATTTAACGTAAGATCACATATTTATAGGTTTACTATTTATTTGTGGGCAATGGATAATTTTGATCACAGAAAAGTCATGTAAGATAGAACTATAAATCTATTAGTTGTATCCTATTGGAATAATTGGAATAAGCTGGACTTATCTTCCGAGTTTAGAAGGTTGAACCTCAAATTAAATCACTATATAGTAAATTGGACAAGGTTACATTTAATTCAACATATAGTAGCTCGTTCATCCTCCATAATAAATGGTAAAGTTTAGGATCTATTTCCACCATTTTATTTTGTAATGACAGTAATAAATCTATTATAGTTCAACCATAATGTCTTATTAGCTTTTTGTATTGAACTTCACCTTGAATTATGTTGTTTGAAGTAGATTCAACACAAAATTTGATACTTGTCTCAAACTTACTTTCACACTTTCTAAATTGATTAGTAAAGATTCGCATAAATGAAAACGAGCAGATGATGTTGTAGGCTTTCCTATTTCCGAGCTTATGAAATATAAAATATGAATACTATAAGCAGTAGAAACAAACACCTCCAAGAACTTTGAGTAATCAAAAAAATCTAAAATTGATCTCTCATGTCCTTGCTCTACATAAAACCCTTACTTATTGTTAGTTCCTTCTCAAATTGAGTTCATCCTGGTCAAAGTCTACACAAGGATTTCAGTTAATTCCTGTTCCGAATATTCCGAAAACTACTTTCTAGAATGGAATTTTTATATATCCGGTCGAGTATTCTTAACATTAATGAAATTTAATTTTCACCTTGACCAACTATTTTTTTGTCACTTGGTCTTTTCGGACTGAGCTTGAGAAAAATAATTTCTGATGAGATAGCTAAATCTTCTTTTGTTTAGTTGTCTTTTTTAACAAACAAATTTTCTTTTACAAATTAGTGACAAAATTTATTTTATACAATTTTTATGTTGAATGTATGGTGTAAGAAAGGGTTAAAGGATCTGAAAAAATGAGTAGTTAAAAAAAAGAAAAACTAAATTTTTTCCTGTTTTTCAACTTCCTCTTAATAGAAATCTTGGAGGAAAAGGGTTTCAGCTTAAGAAAGATATTTTTTATTAGAATTTTTCTTATAAGTTTTTTTTTAAATAGAGACCTGTACACACGTGCTTCTCTTTGGATTTGTCTCTCCAGATCCCTTAAGATTTCGCTAAAATAAAAATTCTTTCATTATTTTTAGAAAAATCTCATGTTTTTTATAATCCGTATAAAATGTATGACACGATATGAAATTGCTAAATGACAAATGACAAAAGGGAAACAGACCTATGTATCTTACTCCAGATCTGTTCATTCACTGTGTTGTTGACAATTCTACAAAAAGAGATTGTCTGAACCGGATACATTTTCCAATAGGATATAAATTTTTTATACTCCCACAACTTTTTATTAGTTTCTAAAAAAAATTATTCCATTTTTTTGCTGGATCCGTGTAGGTGTTGTTTTTATATCCATCCGTATTTTGATTTCATTTAAAATTACAAAAAAATATCCAAGATAAGAAAGGGTTATTGTAGAAGACCTTTACATTACATCCGTATTTTTTTTTGAAACTGTAAGATCCTAGCTAGTAGGGTTCAAGTTCAGTCATTAAATTTTTTGATCCGTCTACATGTCCAATGTTTTGCAAAAAAAAAATATCCGACTCAATAATACTGAGCAAGTGGGAAATCGGATATATATTGATCAAATCTTAAATTGATTGAGTAGTTCTTTGGAATTGGTAGATCTTGAATTTTTTTTTGAAAATCCGGCAAAAAGGATTAAGTTCCTTCAATTTCCTGTACCTGGATGGCAATAATGTGTACAGATATGTTGCAAGTTTAATGTTTCCATATGATTATAATGATCATTAAGATGTAGAAGGAGTCGTAATGCTTAAGAACAATGGGATGAGATCTCCTTAGAGACATCTCAGAGACCCTTCTTCAGGAAAACAGATATGTTTTCCCCTTTTGCCCTTTGACATAGGAATTGAATCCGAGAACAATAATAAAAAATTAAGTGAATCCCTTCACCTTGAACCTGAAGAAATGTTTCTCATTGATTGACTCAAATGAATTAAAACTTGAAGGGTACAAAATATTTCATTGTTCCAGAGATATTTTTGGTTGAGTTTTATGAATGTGTGGGGGTGGGAAAGAAGTGTATCAAAATTAATGGGCAGATACACAAGGGGTGAAATCAATATCCAGACAAACCGGGACTATTAATTGTTCCACTTTTTTTTGCTTCAAATATCAAGCCATTTGTAAATCGTAGTGAATCAATTCAATTCAACATCTATATTCTGTATTTTTCCCTTTAAGGCAAGGGTTCACAGTTTACATTTCCATTGATTAAAATCTTACATAGACATGTAGGATAATGCGAAATTACTGTATATGAAGGGTCATTCCAACTAGTGGAAAGGTTGAGTGAATGACATTGTATCTTCAAGTATTTGCTACTCACTCTCTCCCGGACTACATTTGATTATAGGTTTGAAGGAAAAAGGAAATTAATTTGATTAGAAAGTTTATAACATCCATTTGGATTAACTTAAAAGGTCATGTCATGTGTGTAGAATGGAGGCCCGTGCCAAGCTCATTTTGACAAGGACTAATTAAGACATAACCTGTGTTAATTTCCCAAGGATCTCACCTGACTGACCCCACTCTCTTTATGACAAAGAAATCCCAGAAATAACAGGACTCGATCATTATTATTAGTCACGCAATCAGGGGTAGAAGGTAAAGGTAAAGGGTTGACTCACCCCCAAGGCTAATGTATAGAGTTGAGGGTTGTGCAAAAAAGCAACAACGTTCGAATGATTTGACTTGACCCATAATCAAGGAGAGAAGGTTCTAGTAAATACTCGTTATTATTTGCATAGGTTAAGACTCTACAAACGAAACACCTACGTGTGATAAAGTCCTGTTATTATGATGACGTTGACAGCCTAATTACACTGTCCTAAATACCAAAGGACAGGGTTAGGGTAATTGCAATGTCATAATAATAATAATAATACCAATGAACTAACTCCAAGAAAATTAGCTCAAGCTCACTCCTCCTCACATGATCTGGACTCATCAAAGTAGTTGTAGTTTGAACTAAAAAAGCCTCATTGTATATTTGTACTTAATTATTTACAGTACTTCAAACGAGTCTCCTCTAAACAGGTGTCAATTTGTAAGAGAATCAGGAAGTGTGAACTCTAGGATGATATGCACCACTTTGAATGGGAGTCTTGTATAATAAAAAAAATTGCATGACCATCACCACCTTGCGATTCTACTCCTTCCATTATGTAAAAGACAAATATGTAATAGGGCTTACTTTGCATTTTTGCAATAACAAAGGGTTATTAACTACAGTACAAGATATAAAGTTTTCGCCTAAGGAGGACTGGGTTTAAAAGGCTAAAACACTCATATATAAAAAAGCATTGTTTATTATTGTTGTGAAATCCTTTCCCTGATGATGATCTTGACTTTAAACAGCTACAATACACACATTTCATCCTCATTCATCTTTTGCTTTTTAACTAAAGGACTTGTCTGAGGATGAGTGAGAAATCAGACATTGGCCTCTATTGTTTGTGGTCGGATGATTTTTTTTGTTCCTGAGGGAGATTGTTATTGCCTTGTGCTTGATTCCATTCATTCTCATTCAATTACTCATCTCATCATCAGAGAGAGAGAGACTTCACCGTTATGTTGTTGTGATGCGATGTGATTGGGGCTCTCTACTGATGCACTTTTTATTTCAATTTGCCCAAAGCCAAGGACTAATCTACTCTCTCTCACAGTCAGCTGATATTTTGCAAATGTTTTTTTTATTATTGTTTTTCTTTGTTTCTTTTGAGAGTCTTTGGACTGACTTCTTGGATCGAAGTGAAATTTTTCCCTTTAGTTATAAAGAGTTAACTCTCTCTAGTTCTCACGCTCATTCTTAATGTACCCCTGCGTCATCATATAATATAAAGCATGATTGACACCCCTTCACTTTCCATTTTCAAATTTCTCTTACTTAGTTACTTGATTAATTACTAAATTAATCATTTCCTAATTTTTAATGGGAAGGAAGAGTGTAAGAGGAAAAGTTGATCTGTTTCTTTTCAATTCGCATGTTTTTTGGTTCACACTGTTCACAGTCGAAATAATAATTATGGATGACATTTGTGATTGCGAGGTATATAGGTACAGAATATTAATTAAAGGCTAAAAATTGAAATCTTTTATTTTTGGATTAAAAAGGAGGTTGAACCCATAAAGGAAACCTATAACTGTAAATATTAAATACCTACGTGGATGGAGGGATGATGTCATTCCTCCGGACCAAAGGGAGTAAGTGCGTGCCCCATTTTACAAAAGATTCCTTAAAGGTTAGGATTTACCGGTTGAATCTCTTCATGAATGAATGAATGAAATGAATGAGGAAGTGAAAAGTACGTGGCTTAAGGATTCACAGTTTTGTTGAACCACGTAATACTATAGTCTATAACCTCAATCAAAGAAAATTGAAGATAAAATAGATTAGGACAAGGAGTTTTGTCTACATCATTTTTTGCACTCATTCCAAATTGGCACGGTAAAAATTGAGAACCCGGAAGGACAAGAGACTTGGCATTTTTTTCTCTCTCCCTGGTTTGATTTCACAGACTTCTCGTGTACATATTGTACTGAGGTCCTTTCTCCTCATCATGCCAAATGAACCCAAATGAACCAACAACAACGGTTCTTATTGTATTATGTCTCATCACTCACGAAGACAAAGGGGCAGTCTTCCTGAGACATTCCTCAACTTCTTCCCCGTTACTTTACTTCCTTGTTCGTCATACGAAGAAGGGGAAAATAGTTTATAAAAAATGAAAACGGGATCTTTTTGGTCTCTGACAGACTCAGGAAGACGACTCACTGTTCTTGAGCTCATTAGTTTGTATTACTTTAAAGTTCTTTGCCTCGAACAATTTTTATTTAAAAAAAAACATAGAACATAGTCCCTACTGGCGTTTTAAGGTCCTTTGTCCTTTATCCATTGATTACCTTCACTCTATTCTTGATGAATCATGGATGGGATGCATTGTTATTTAGTATTCTTGGCCAGTCCTCAGAGAAGAGTCCCTCCGAGATCCCGTTTGTTTTTTATTTGGAAGAAAAGTGAAGCCAAGAAGGAAGTTGTTGAGTTCTTTCTTAGATATACATAGTTAGTTGAATTGAAGTTGAAAGGGACAACAACAACCTACACAAGACAGAGGAGGAAACCGAATAAATAACTATTACTAGATTGACCCTTGAACTTGAAATCTAAAAAAGAAAGAAATCCCGTTGTTGTTGGGTTGTCTACCATTCTCTATAATTCTTTTCTCCTTCCTTGTTCCTCTTCCTGGTTCAAATTATATCTGAAAAAGTTCAGATCTCTGATCTTAAAGGAGACTCAACGTATATTTTAATTATAATAGTTTCTTATCCTTCATTTGATTAGATTAGATGATGATCCAGATCACTTTAATTTGGTTTAAAAGGAAGAAGGATGATGATACGTAATCAAATTAATATCCGAATTATCGCATTTTCTTTGAGGAATGAATGAGGATGTTAAAAGAAACAAGTTTAAGGAAGTTGATCTTATAACCTAAACCTTATCTTTCCTGGTTGTACAAATATACCGTTCTTGTATTCTCTTCCTTAAACCTAAGAATAAAAGTTTAACGGTTCTTTCCATAATAATAATGGGAAATATAATGGAAGAGTCTTTGAACTTGTATTGAAGTTTAGTAGGTGCTTTAAGGAGGAGAGAGAGGGCTGTTGTTTGGACTGGATTTCACCCTTTTCCAACTTAATATATTTGATTTTATAAGATAGAAATTTCTTTTTATCTTCCTTTTTTAATTCATTTTTCCCCCTATCCTAAAAGATTTTATTATTTTCCCTTCCGGTGAACTCTTTGAACTTATTCTTGATTAAGGAAGGAGCTCAGTAGTTTATACAGTGGAAATCGAAATCCATCCATAGTTGTTGCGTTTTTGGTAGGAATGTATTGAGGAAATTTCCAGAAACCTGAAAGGAACAAAAAAGGATTGAAGTTCAAGGTTCAACTTGAACAAAACAAAAGTAAATAGTGGTAAAGGGGCAAGATATCAAGATCAAGGCCATTTTGAAGGGATTGGATGGGGAAATCGTTTTGGTTTTATTCCGAGGAAATGAAGGTCAGGGTGTACCATAAGAACATTTAAAGTATTATGAAGTTTTAAATGGTTTCGTCCAATCAGCCAAGCTTAGAGTTTGAGTTGTCTCGTGACCAATTTTCCTTGAGACTTGTATTAGAAAAAGGTCAAGGTGGGTCACGTGGAATAATGATTGATTTTATGAATGAATGGGCCAAAGTACTTTGGAACCCAATGCAAAGGACCATAGGTGTGCTTGTCACTTACACGATTACGATCTTCCTTGCATTTTTATTTACATTTGTATACGTCACCTTGACCTTTAGCAAATTTAGGCTCACATGTTAACCCCTTTCAATACATTCACAGCACATATATTTTTTTACTTCAAAAAGCCAGAGCCCAAGTTGCAAAATGGAATTTTAATTGTCTCTAATCTACAGTATAGTATACTAACTTGGAATTTGTTTTGTTTTCTTTCATTTTGTAGGCAGAACGATTGGAGGATCCCTCGGTCACCTCAAAAACATTCCTTCCATCCAAATCCAGGTTTAAAACAGAATCAGCATAAATTCCATGTCGACATAAAATACCCAGAGGAGAGGGAGGGTAACGGGGGATGATGAGACCGTGGACGATGGGAATGGGAAAGATCGCTTCATCTGGATGATATGGGACTTCTTACAGAATCGGAGAGGATTTGTGGATATTTCATACTTCTATTCTGATTTTGGGAATGGCGATGACCTACAAAGTTGTTTGTTAAAGTTTGGTCTACATTTTCTAAATGTCTCCTCCACCTCGTCACACAAAAAACATCAAAATTTCCTTTGGATCCGATCCGAGCCACATTAGTATGTATGTTTAAAAATAGTTAATGAATGGGTCTTAAAGTGATTAGATTCCTCACCTCCAGAATCCACTTAATTTGTATGTAATAATAATAATAATAATGAGATTTTATGTAATTAATTGCGAGAGGAATCAGGTTACAAAACATAAAATAGGATTGAGTCCTAAATCTGTCAACGAAACTTATTTTGTATAAGATCCAGACTTATTTAAAAGTTCAGGAATCTAATATTTGTCAAAAACGTCTTGTTCTCTCAAATTCATTCCTGGTGTTTTTCATATTTCCTAATTTAACCTGTTAACTTTTTGTTTTGTTTATTATTATTTTTTTGTTGATCTTAATTGTATTTTGAAACTGCACGAAGAGGTGAGGGTTAATCCTACGGATCCGTTTTGTTTATAAGACTGACTGATGATGAGAACCCAAATGACAACTTTTGGTCCAGAATTCATAATCAAATCCCAGTAAGATTTTTGATAACTTTTTAGAATTAACATATTTTTTAATATAACTGAATACTGAATTGTTAATTACTAATTTTCAATTCAAAATATTTTTATTTGGGGAAAAAATTTAATAGGTTAACTGTGATTAGGTTAAAGAAAGGCAATGTTCCAGGTGATTTCTTTATAGGTTTTATTGTTACTTGTTCTCCGGACATTCCTCTCATGTAATTACTTAATTAATTTACTCAAAAAACTCCCGGATGAATGAAGTAGAGTTTAATGACCAAGGGTGTCAGTGAATAATTCATTTCTAATTGGCGAGTTAATTTGGAACCCACAGGTGATTGAGCTGGCCTTGCCTTCACTAATATCAAAACCTTTAAAATTAATTGGATACACATTTTACTTAACCTTGCAACAATTGTGCTTATATTTAGTAAATATAATGAATCCATTACAATAAACACCGATTTCTTTTACGTCACCAAAATAATAAAAAGACTAAAATGACAAGAGGATTCAAAAGTTTATTTAATCAATGAAGAATTTCCTATAGTGATACTATTTGGTTTGTCAGTTTCAAACACAAGAGCATTTTTGCGATATTTGATAGATACTAACTAATCAGGTTAATAGTTTAAAGCTATTAGGTTTCATTATATTGCTAATAGCCAGGTCAAGCTGTATGCCAAATTCCATCTTTTCCCCAGATGCATCTTAATTACAAAGAATGGGCATGCATAGAAGGGTGACCCCTTGAGTCATTAAGTCCCTTTTGATGACAGTTATGAATTTCATCTCAAAATAGGAAAATTATGTACGTACGTGAGAATCATCCCAAGTATAATCCCCCGTCCAAGCTCAAGCTCAACTCTCAGCAAACAACTGTGTGGAACTGTGGAGGTCCTTAGAATGAATTAATTATCCCAATTTTTACACACATTTTTTGTATTTTATTTCCCCAATCCAAATTCGACTTCCCCTAAATGTCTACTTTAAATTAAACTATCAAATAAACAGATTTTTCTAGATCTTCAAATAAGTTAGGGTTTGGTTTTTTAAAAATTAAATATCCCCTTTACCAGACCGGACACCTTTCACACGTGCTACCTTGACCCTTTAGAATTGTCTTTACAAAAATCTAAACTATTCCTCAATTTCCCCTTCTTCTTGATCTCATTTTCCTAAATGACATGAGAAGAAGTGAAAAAAATCCTTTAAAAAAGATCTCTTAGAACAATCAAAACCGGTCTTTTCCCTTTAAAAAATAAAATAAAAATAGAACAAAAGAGGAATTTTAAGAAAGAATGAAAGTGTCCGTTAGTTGACCAAAACATATTCCAAAAAGTTAGTAAGGGGAACATTTATAATAATATTTTACAATAAATACAACTTTTGTTGTAAACCTCCAAGAAAGATCTCATTCATCACGAAACTCTAGTTTGAGCATTGAGGTGAGATATGTCCAGAAATGAAGGGCTGGCATATTGAGACGATCTGGAGCAGAATAAGGACAGTTCCCATAATCTTTGGCACAGGAGGAGAGTCCGGAAGTTATCCCTTCTTGCATGGCTTTTACGTACCGGTAATACCGGCTGGAGTTCCGTTCTGGAACTGCCCCTCTGTCAACCCTAATTGTGATAGGAATCCAAAAAATAATAATGAGATTTTTTTTTGTACAACAAAATCTTCATGTGTGATTTGAAATCTTAAAATTTTAGGACAGCACAGCACACTTCCTCAAGTTCAAATTTTCTAAATACAAAAATGGAAGTTGAAAACTTGTGAACTCACGTCAATTTCTTCATGAATATATCGCTAATCGGCTTAAACTTTTCCACATCTGAGAAAATTTCACAAAGGATCTTTTGCTGGCATATGTCCTCGTTGATCTGGAATTACAAAACATAGATGTAACGTAAGATGGCTCGTGTTTGTTTACCAATTAAAAGTACTCTAAATAAATTATCAAATTATTATTTCTGGTATTAGACTTCGGTTAACTCCATATTGGCTTGTTATAGTGAGAAACATTTAACTTCACTTGTTTAACTTCTTTGGGATTAATTAATGGTTTTGGGTAGACTGAATTTATCAAAGGAAACATATTTTGATAAATCTTGAAAAGGGTATGTCTTCCATATGTCCAGATCCATTCAACTATCTTATTGTTCATGTTTAAATTTAAAATGACTATTTAGTTCTGAAAATATAAAAACATACCAATTTTTTTTTTTAAAAAGCAACTGCCCGTCTTCTAAAATTCACCATTGTCTTGTTGCATCATATTCCCTTATATTCTATTTTTAGATTTTAGACTGACAGCTTTTTCCAATTTTTTGGAAAAAGGATTGTAGACTTTAGTATCCTGCACTTGAGTTTGAGATCGATTCTTTCTTCAAGAAACAAAAATCAAAAGGGTAAGAAAGAAGGATGATGATGAATGAGACTTTAAATTGTTTCCTGATAATAAGTTGTAACAAAAGAATTGAATTATTTTTTCTTTCAAGATCAAACCCAAAATACTTATTTGTTATTGAGGGTTATGGACGGGTGAAGATGAGACCTACACATACTAAAAATAGACTTCTTTAAGATTTTCCAATGCAAGAAGAATCAATCCAATTGAAAACGCAGGGAAAATCCTCAAGGTCTCCAGGAACTAAAATTCCTTTGAGAACTTATATAGGCTTTCTTAATTAAATGTACAATAAATGTACGCATACTATGGGAGCGGACGTAATGGAAATATGCAAATATTAAAACAGTGAGGGATAATTGAATTCAATTAATTGGCCAAAAAACCTTGAGTGAGCAATTCGCCAAAACTTTAACCTAGTTGATAAAGTCAATATAATTTATGATTAGTACTCCCCATCGTAATTATCTGCTGAGAAAATTGTTTTGTTGTGCTGTGACCTTAAACTTGAACTTAATCCAACAACGTTTTATGATTTTTGGGACATTAGTACATCTAGAAGAAATTACTTTTCTTGGACGAAAGTATACTTTTAACTGTCTTTTTGAAAGAAGAAAACATTGGATCTTCCAAATTGTTTTGATGCTAAACTAAGGTAAACCTCATAATAACAATAGGATCAGTGAGAGTGAGTTATTACATGTTTGAAAAAAAAAAACTCTTGCTCTCATTCAAGTTCCTCCACACCTTTTCTAGTTCCTGGAAGGTAAGAGAGGTCATTGGACCCTTTTTCGAGTTTTTTTTTCAGACAAAACTAATATTACAGATTTCCACCCTCTACTCATTTTTACCGTAAAATCTAACGATTATCTTCTACCCTGTTTTTTATTTTTCTCAAGAAACAATCTGGTCTTTTCACTCTTTGGTTGTCTATTGAAGGGTTCCCAATCAATTGTTTTTGTAAATTATTATTTTGAGGGTGAAATTTCGTTTGTAAAAGATCGGAAAAGGGTTTACATTAAATGGACAATTTTAGCAATGCAATAGTTGACAGTTGACTCCACGGATTTTATGATTGATGTAAAAAAGAATTGTAGCTACTAGCTTTTATTTAGATTCAATGTTTAAATGTAATTATTGTTTAATTTGAACTAGAACAGGATGAATTCAACTCTTAATTGTATTCTTTTAAATTTTATTTTCTTCGTGTATTTAGTTTAAAAGTTTCCTTCTTCTTTTACCTTTTAAGCTGAGCTGACTTATTCGGGAATTGAAATTTGATCCCCCATAATATAATCATTCGTGGTTGAATAAACTGGACTCCAAAACTACTTTACAAATGCATCCAAAACACTTTGTTTCTATTTTAAAAAAAATCTTAAACAGGGCTTTCATAATGGGACTTTCAATCCAAGTAAGGGGAGACGTAGGTAGGGGAAGGAAGGGATGATTTTTTTTTGGTCTAGCACGTCATCTGGCACTATCTCCGATATGTAAAAACATAAAATGTAAAGTAGGTTCAGGTGAGCTCAGGCTTTGAATGTGAAATGAGATGAAGGTAACTTCTTAAGTGGTTTCAGGAAGGACTTGGATCATCTCATTCTTATTGACCCTTCAAAGATCCAAAAGTCAAAAGATCTCTAGGGTTGTATGAGTGTCACTGCAGTCACCAATTGGACCTTGGTTTCTTGTTAATGAAAAGTGTATTTTAAGTGCAACAATTGAAGTTCCAAATGCGTTAGGTCAATACTGCAATTAGCAACTTTACAGCTATGCAAGACCTTTTCAATTGAAATTTAATTGTTGTGAGCAGTGCAACGTCAGCTGAAAGTTTAAAGACTTAGATTTGAAAATTCCATTGTTTAAACTTAACCTTTGGATTTTATCGTAAGTATGATCACATTTCGTTTTTTTTATTTCAAATTCCTGCCGATTTGTCACAACAGCCAAAATACAGAAATCTCAAACATCCGTGTTCTACTCATAACTTTTGTAGGAAATTAGTGAAGCCCACCTCTTTTTTTAAGAATTTTTCTCTACTATCTCCTCAAGTCTCTCATGTCTGGAATTGGAGTAGAATACAAATCAGACAGCGAGGAGAGTCAAACAACAATATAAAAAAACCTTCCGTGTTTGTGTGGCATCTCCCTTACTTCCTTAAGAGACTTTTAAGAGAGGAAGGCTGAGACCCTTTGGAGAACAAGGTTCAAGGGTACCAAGTTCAAGTTCAAGGACACTGAAATGACCACTTCATGACGTGACGAGATAGGAGATCTTACTACATCTGGTCCTGCCCTAAAACTTTATATTAAAAACTTACTCAAAAGCTAGACAGATCCCATCAAGAGAGATGAGCCAATCCTACAAAAGGGACTTGGGCCCTCTTGACTTGAAGTTGAGTCCAGTCCATTCACTTAACTGAATACACCAAAACACAATACAAATTGTGGGAAAATAAACCATGTTTTCTCATTTACCTTGATAGTTTTTTTGTAATCCAACCCAAAGATTTTACGTATTATAACAATTATTTAGGGTCAATTCTTATTCAATTGGATTATAAAGTATTGTTCAAATTAAACCTTTGGACTTGGCAATTAGAATAGAATTTTAGATTTGAATTTTCATTGTAAATCATTTAGGACTATATAACAATAAATGGTTGCGGATTACTCCATAATAAAAATAAGAGCCTGTCTGATCAACTAAACTGAATTAAAAGGTGTTTATACCAACAAAAATGAAAACGTTTGTGTTTATGATCTTATGCTGCATAAATGTATTATAGTAAGGTCAAAGGTATGAAGATGTTGGTGGTCCCTAGTTCCATGATGGCCAGTTCAATCCCAACCTAAAAGGTCCATCAGTTATGTCAATTTCAATGCCAGTTCTAAGACGTTATATGGTGTCACCGACCCCTTGGGTATTTACTTTCTCAACTTACCTAAGTCTTTAGAAAAATGTCCCGTTTTGGAATTTAAAATTAGTTGGAGCTCAAATTATATTTACCCATTGATAACTATTTGCCCGTCAGAGGAAGATTCCTAAAATTACTCCCATAACGGGATCTCAACTCAGTGTAAGGTCTATTGTATGTAGTGACGAATTTATAAGTCCAACCCTCGCTCCCTTTTTCCCAAAATGAGAAAATTTTAACAGCCATCATCCCAGGAAATAATAATTTCTCAATTTTGGGTGTGTAAGATTCCTCTGGAAATTTCCAGTATTAACCTTTAACGGTTCATTGAATTGATCCTTTAAGTTTTACCACCCCTTTGACCCTTTATAATTTATAATCGACGGGACAAATTTCCTTGGTGATCTTTACGCCATTATTGATGAAATTCTGTAGATCAGAAGCTAAGCCCTTGACTTTGAAGAATCTACCGACAAGGTTGAACAAGCAATTGAATAAAGGGATTGAGCCTTTTAAGGCAATTACCTCAAGAATTGTAAAATATGTTGACATTTTGTTGAGTTCTGAACTGTATGCAGGTTCATCGTAAGAGTCTTCTGGGAGAATGTCCTCAGTCGTCATGTTCGAGGAAAGGTCATGTCCAAGGCCATTCCCTCTTGTTGAACGACTGAAACGCCTTGAGGTCATCAAGTTAAAGGTTGGCAAAGCAAATGAGAGTGGGACTGTGATTAGTAGCCCTAAGAATATAAAGAACATTTAGTAATTGTGGTAATTCATTACCTACTCTCAAAATTTGGAGAATTCCAACTTTGAAAAGGAATCTTATGACGCCTTACCAATATCAACAGGAGATTGTGTATTGAAATATACAAATCGTTTCTGTCGACTATGGGCTTGATTTGATTTATTTGTTTCGGTTGATGAACTAAAGATATTTGGCACATTTTCTTCCCCTGCACAATTAGAATTCCCAAATGATGATAATAACAAATGTTGAAAAGCGATTGCAATTGAGAGACTGGCAAGTTTTACCAAACCTGGAAATTAATTGGTACAATAAAAATATTAAAATAACTATTAATATTTTTCAATTGAGACACTTTCTATGTAACTGGATTTCTTTCTGTAATCTGACCATCATTTTTTAATTGGCATTTTAGCATATTCCTTTTTTGAAAGAAGCTTGCCAAATCCTGGAATGATATAGAATTCCCACAAATTGCGATATGGTTAAGAAAAACTATGTAGAAGGTCAGTTTTCAATTTCACTCGAAAAACTAAGAATATATGAAGTGAAGTGTTACATCTCACCTGATCCTCCAATTCCAATCATTTTGTTTTAATATATGAAAACGTTCACCTACCTTAACGATTGAAAATTGTATGACTTACTAAAGTTTCTCAACAGCAAATTAACCTATTATATATGGGTTATAATCCTAAGAATCTCTGCAAAATTCATTTCGGGTAAAAAAATTTACTATTTATTTTAATAATACTTTTAGGGTCCCTTGAAAAACTAGCATCTCGTCAGAAATGTCTCTACTTTATTCCAAGATTTGAAATATTTTTTGTTTGCTTAAGGACTTTTTCGGAATGGTATATCAAAGGTAACTTCACAAAAATGTGCGAAATAACATTTTGGGTGAAGTGATTCGTTAAGTAATTATTTAGATAATCTGAAAACTGGTGTTTCTACAACTAAAAAACTTATTACTTAAACGAACTAAAGATCAGCAGCAAATTGGAGAAAAGGTGTCAGATCCACTCTAGCTAGGCCTCCCACTACTTCTATGAACTCGCAAATTTCTTCCCGTTTGTTTGTAGATTCATAGATGACCACATTTCGTCCATTGGGTTCATACAGTATTCCAATTAGGAAAAATATCCATAAATTCACAACTACCTTAGAAATAATATTTGCATAATTTCAATCACTTCAAAAATAAGCCCGTGATGATCTGTGAGTTATGAGATTTCAATATCATTTTTGTTTGTTAGTATTACATTTTTTATACTGAGTGCGTTTCACTGGGCTTCAATCTTCAACTCTATCAGATATGATTTGTAAATTATTTTAAAGTCCCGGAACAATTTGGAGAAACCGTAAGGTTTTAACAAAAACTTGATCAGAGAGGTATTAAGGTACGATGTTATACAACTACGTAGGATGAGTGGTTACGAAAATGTCATACCCTTTCAAAATATTTTAGGCGAGCCAGAACCAGGTGATTTTTAAAATCGCAAATTATAAGAAATGTGTAGCCTACATATTTCACCTGTACTTCAATTAGAAAATTCATACACAAGAAAATCCGGGAGTAAAATTATATCCAACCCGGTTTCTACTTCCACGATGGATTTTATTTTCCCATTGAGACTTTCTTTGTTCAACCTCATTTCAGTAAATTCCAATGGACGCTCAAGCGGAAACAATTAATGGGATGTTGCAAAATCTAAAGTTTCCTTATAGTGCGTACATGGAAAGGG
>JAQIYE010000019.1:0-24458 GCA_034699765.1 Xenyllodes armatus
ACTCGGTTTTTTTTTAAGAAAATCAAATTAAATCTTTTATTTTGTATAAAAAACAGAAGGAAAGGGAATTTTTTAGTGTTTGTTTTATTTTAGTTTAGAGGTCAAAGGTCAAGTTCAAGGTTCGCTCATTTGTTGATGCAGCTTGTTACCTGACCTGTTTTTGTGCGACTAAAGTGGTGTGACTGAAGGGACGGGACTTGGATTTGTAGTGACACCAAGAAAGGTGAAATTAGAGGAAGTTTTTTACGGGCTCTTGTGACCTGATTTTGGGTAATTAACTAATTATTTGGGTTTAAGAACTAATTATTATTAAATAAGGTATGTTTAGTGGTGACGTGAACATGGTTTGATGCAATTATTGAATTTATTTGATTTTTCAGAGGGCAGGTCATTCATTGCACATTGAATGCGGTTGGATCGTTTAGTCTCTGGTTCTAAATTGACTACATTGAGTTAATAATAATTATTCAAGAAAGGTTACTGGAAGTATGGCAGAAAATAATTATTATGGCTTTACGGCAGGAGGAACACAATATGGGTAAGCTAATAAATCATATAATTGTCAACTTAAATAATTATTGTGTATTGTAATGTCCGTACGCCTTGCACTCACTGTATTTAAACTATATACTTCAATCAAATATTTTGTATTTGAACAGGAATCAATTCACACCAGCAGCATCACAGTATACGCCACAGCAATATGCTAATACAACTGGTTCAACACAAATAGCTGTCAATGTACCAGCCACTGCTGGTTATTCTAACCAGTCATACGCGATAGGAGGTTATACTCGTCCTACAAACACGTCACAGGGACAAGGACAAGTTGGACAGTCCTACTATAGTCAACAACCTTATCAAAATCAAAGTCAAGTTGCGGCTACTCCGAGAGCAGCAGTTACTGCGGCTAGAACACCAACAACGTCGACTGTTTATCCATCATACGCTGCCAATACTTCGTCGGCTTCATATGCTGGATTTACTCCTGCTGCGCAAAGTTCAACATCCACAAATTGTAAGTCCACTAAAACTATATTTACGGTTGGCCGTCATTTTCAAGTACAAACACGAAAGCTTCGAAAAGTAAATTTTGTTGAAAAGAAATACTATAAAGTTGTGGTTGTACTTGGAAATAACAGCTACTGGCGCTTCTACTGGTGTTTCCAACTATGACATGGCAGTTTACAATGCAGTCGCACAGTATGCACAAGGAGGGTCAGGATCCTCTACATCAAACCGGGGTCAGCAAGGTTTAGGCTTCAAGCGAGGTGGTGCCGGAGGTATGGGCAAGAAATGGCAAGGATCATCAGCCAGGCCTCCACCGAAGCCTCAAACAATCCATTATTGTGATGTATGCAAGATTAGCTGTGCCGGGCCACAGGTAAGGATTTTATTCGATTTAGAAGTTTAGATAAAACTTAATTTTACCATTTAGTTATAATGTGTTTGTTAATCATAATGTATTTCAATATTTCAGACCTACAAAGAACATCTCGAGGGACAGAAACATAAAAAGAAGGAAGTAGCCATGAAGCAGGGAATCGTACAAGCAATGCCTAAGGGCAGTCCAGTGGGGTTGAGATGTGAACTTTGCGACGTGACTTGTACAGGCTCTGATGCATATTCTGCTCATATTCGGGGGTCAAAGCACCAAAAGGTTTGTTTTATAATTTGATGTGTACGAGAAAACATTTATTTACACTCACGAGCTGTAGATTGAACAGAAATCTCATGTCCGACTTCAGATTCATTGAGGAGTAACTTTTTCTTTACAATTTTAATTAAGGTATACAAGCTACACACTAAACTGGGGAAACCAATTCCATCAGATAACCCAAAAGTTGTACAAGCACCAGCTGGACAAATCGGACCCCAACATCCGCCTCCCAAAAGCAACAAATCACATGGAAATAATTCTAATAATTTTTCGAAACAGCAAACTCCGAAAATAAATTTCCTTGGACCCAAAACTGACTATGATCGCTACGGATCCAACCCACACGCTCTTGGCTCTGACTCAACTTCGTATCCATTACCAACAGCTCCAGCATCTTCTCAACCACCTCAGCCCTCATGGACAGGAGGAAACGCAGTTGGTCTGACAAAAGTCCTGCCGGATGGACAGACTTTCGTTGAGAAAGATATCCAAGCGGTTGGACAAGACTATATAGAGGAAATCAGAACAGACGACGGTAATAATAAAATATTCTAACATGATAATTACTAAAATTATGTGTAGTGGACATATATTAATGTATGGCTTGAAACAATTCAGGCAAAGGCTTCACTTTCAATTGCAAGCTTTGTGATTGCAAATTTAACGATCCAAATGCAAAGGAGATGCATATGAAGGGTCGCCGTCACCGACTTCAGTATAAAAAGAAAGTCAACCCAGATTTGGTCGTGGATGTTAAGCCATCGAATCGCAATAGGAAAATTGAGGATCGCAGGGCAGTTGGAGCTCGTCCTGTTATTCTCCCTCCAAGACGTTTGGCTCGTCCTCCAATGATTGAGTAAGTTCCTTTGTTGTATGTATGTATGTATGTATGTATGTATGTATGTATGTATGTATGTATGTACTATGAAAAGTTCGTTTCAAAATCTTTTAGTATCGTTCATAATATATGATTATCTTCATTTTTTTAACAGTTTCCCACGGCCAGTGATGGCTCCATTGTTGCCGCCTCCAAGACCCATGCCACCGCCATTTGGCTTCCATCCGCCTGGCGTAAGTCTTTTAGTCTTGAGTTTTTATTTAAAGTCTCTACTACTTTAGTATTTATCGTTTCTAATTCCATCAAACAGTATGGACAACCTACTCCATTCTTTGCACCTCAACCCATGAGAAGACCCGAAAGTTTGGAAGACCGGCATGTCATGGCTAAGCATGCAGAAATATACCCAAAAGAAGAGGAACTCCAGGCCATCCAAAAGGTGGTTTCAAACTCGGAGAAGGCTTTGAAATTTGTTTCAGATGAGATAGCAGAGGAAGACTCCAAGCTTCTGAACGGAGCAGAAGAAGTTAAAGCAGAGGATAAAGAACAAGAGGACAAAACCACGGTAGATTCATCAACTACAGTAAAAAAAACAACGTAAGCATTATATTGAATTATTAAGTTTCATACGTGATACTCTTAAAACTACAAACTGATTTAAAGGTGTTCTTATATTAATTATTGTAATCTTCCATTTCAGTCCGATTATTATTATTATCAAGGATATTTCACATGGGTTTGGCTGCGTCGTATACGAGAAGACCGAAACCATGTGAAATATCCTTGATTATTATATTGTTATTGGTTTAACTATTATAGAGAGAAGCCTGAGGTGGACTTGCACGTTCATAGAATCCTTAAAGGTGTTATGAGAGTGGGAGCATTGGCTAAGGGGCTGCTTCTAAGAGGGGATCGCACAGTGGAGTTGGTCGTCCTTTGCTCTGCGAAACCCACACATACTCTGTTGAAGCGTGTGTCTGATGCGCTTCCTAAGCACTTAAAGGTAATATTCAAAATATTAAGTTTTAAGTCCCACTGTCAATGTCAATTGTTATAATTTTTCAATTAATTCGGTGCATTTTTAAACAAAGGTTGTGGTCCGGGATGAAGAGTATGAAGTTAAACTTGAATCAGATGAGTCGCGATTGACAGTTACTTCTGGTACAGAGCCCAAAATTACGATCTATGTCACTTTGACATCTCCAGTTATGCGATCTCAAGCTCCAGCTGCTGATGGTGGTAAGAAATCTTAATAGAGGGTGAATGCATAAGGGTAAAAGCATTCACTTTAATTAGAGAATCAAGGAAGGGAGGGGTTGGGATGTCAAAAAATCTTAATTCCTCTCTTATTTTGGGTGATTGAAGTTGAGACCACTTACTTGGTCTAAGGCTTTTGGTTACCTTTGCTGAATGTACTGATATTCAAACTTTTGTGCAAACTCGAGTTCAAACTAAATGTGTAGATTGTACAACGTCAGTTTCATGAACCAACACCGAAATTGGTCCTGCTACCAACCTAATATCGATCCTCGAATGCTCTGCTGAGACTCTAGTAGTGTCTAGTAAACCTCAAGTATCAGTATATAAATAATTGTGTACTCATAGCTTTGGAACTGAAACATTTCTGAGCTCAGCCGAGCCCGTACATATGAGGTACCCGACAGTCGAGTCAAATCGGACTCCTTGACAAGATATGAGATGCTATTTCGTGGAAATGAGAAACCGGCTCAAAGAGGTTACCCTTATGGAATCTAATATGAGGACCAACCTCAGATAGTTTGTTTGGTTTGAACGCTTGTTTATAGTAGATACAATATACAATTCCTCTGGCCTTAGACCGTCTTGGGTTACTTCATATATAACAGTTCAAACTCAAGTCAGACCACTGAGCCAATCAGGAATTTCATTTCCCTTTTGCTGCTTTTATTTTGTTATTTTTTACTTTGTTTATCGGTTAATTATATTCATTTGTTAATGTCTGGTGGTTCCAAGTGTTACAACTGGCTGGGTATTTGTGGTCGAGAAGTATAATTACAAATACCCAACTTGAAGTAAGGGAAATGGATGAGGCCTCTGACTTGTGAATTGTTTTATCTGAATACCCAATTGTAGAGGTCACAGCAACTACATTGAAGGAGCCTGAAGATCTTTTGGACAAGGACAAATGTCTGGCTGCTTTGGCCGCTCTACGACATGCCAAGTGGTTTCAGGTGATCATGTGCTCTAGATTTGCTTATTGTCACTCTGTCATTACTTACAATATACTCAGAAACCGTTTTTATTTTTCCGAAAGTCATTTCCAAAATTCCACTTTTTAAAAAGTTTTAATGCAAAATACAATACAATGAGTGGGTCTTCATCTTTGTTTCTCTTATACGATAGTTTTTGTGTGAAATATTATTTGACGATAATGAGAGAGTTACTAAAGCTTAAGATGAAATTCTATGGCACATGTTCTTTTAATGTTTTAAACCTTTGCAGCCTTATGTTAAAACTAACGGTTTTTTGTTCATTCCAAATAATTAACGTTTCTTTCTGACCATGACCATGAGGCTGGAAAGAATACCACTCGATTTAGTTTACCTGAGGTGGTGGCAGCCACATTAATTTACCTGTAGTGCTCAAATTATATTTCCGATTTCCATTTGTTTATTGACCTGGAAATGGGAGAGTACCTTATCCTTAAAAGTAATCTTGACTGTATTGTCATATCCCACTTTGTTTAGGCTAGAGCAGCATCTTTGCAAAGTTGTGTCATCGTCATTCGAATTTTGAGGGACTTGACTCAGAGAATACCTGCATGGAATGCCCTAAACCCTTGGGTAAGTGGTCACGTCAATGATATAAATAATTTTGACTTTTTCCCTATGCCCTATTGAAAAATATGAAAGCAAGTTGAAAACTTGTAATGCCATCAAGAACAAACACTTCCAATCCTCTTTCTTTAGGCCGCCGAGTTAATAGCGGAAAAGGCTATTAACAGTGCCGGAATGCCGATAAGCCCCGGAGAAGCCCTCCGACTGGTTTTTGAATTGATTGCAAGTGGCGTGATTTTGACAAGTGGACCAGGTATCTTGGATCCTTGTGAGAAAGAACCTTCGGATGCTTTGGCTTGCCTTTCTCTCCAAACTCGAGATGAGGTTACGGCTTATGCACAGGTGATTAAGATTGATCAAAATTCTGTCTATTTTGAACACTGGCTCGAATTAGGAATAGCTATGTATACTATTACTGAGTGCTTTAGTTGTATCTAATTTCATAAATATTCTTTCATGTTATATTTATTTTTAGCAAGCATTGCGTCAAATTCAGTTCCAACAAATCCACAAAGTTTTGGGAATTGAAGAAATTCCTCGTTTTGGAAAAAAGAACGCAGCCTCACGAAAACGTAGACGGAATGCTTCTGCTGGTGGAGAAACGGATGGCAGCCCAGAGGTAACCTCAGACGGTAAAAAGGATAAAAAGGAGGGAGATGAACCATCAGATGAACTTATGGAGCCGGAAGTAAAGACCACCACCGTTACCGTTCCTTAAGATATAATGAACTTATTGTAAGTAGATCGAACCTTACTTGAATTTACCTATAGATTTAAGAGTATTTGTTTGCTCTTAAATAAGGCATCAAGGTGAGGGTGTTTAAACTATGTAGTATTCATAAATACTTTTATTTACCCACATGAGATAGTACGATTTATGCTTTAGAACTATTAGTACCTATTAATATACAAATGATGACTATAAATTCAAATTGCAGTGAAATGTTACTTCGGACAGATATTAATAAAAGTCCTCATGTTCAGTTCAGTTTTATGAAAGAAGGGTACAATTTTGATTCTCAATCAGTTTTCTTTAAGAATCAAACATTACATTAAGGATGGATCTCAAAACTTTCTTTGGAAAAGGCATTGAAAAGAACTATATAGTACCATGATTCGGTATTGACTTTTATATAACTCTTTTTGCCCAACCACTAAAATTCTTTTCAAGTAATAATGCCTTTACGAAAACTATTAGTCAATTCCTTAACTATGTAAAAATCTAAAATTGTTTGACGTCATTTAGTGCAGCAGCAAAGAAGCTTTTGTAATTTACGAAAGCTATTCATAAGTAAGTGTTCACCATAGGAGTCTTAAGATGGACTCCGACCTCAAAAATCCTGAAACAATCTAGAGTATCTATAGTTGGAGTCATCTTAGCCTTTTATGTTTCGAATGGTGTTACTTAAATGATAATTCGCAAAAGACATGTATTCCTTTTATAGGAGTCCGACAATCCGTGTTACGACTCGAGGGCTCCGCTCGGGCTTGTTGGGAGCACTAGAACCTATATAAATCATCAATAGTGATATGGATGAAGTGCATTGCATGATTCATATATGTAGTTTTTACCCTTACTTTTTGCACACTCAAACCTTGAGAAAATGAAAAATTTTATTTGTCAGTTTTGCCCTTCATGGTGCATTAATTTTAAGTTCAATTCTTAAAAACTCATCTCTACCCCTGAATGTGCCACTGAGGGTTCATCCTCTTCCATAACATTTACATTCCAAAAACTTGCATTTCTGATTCCAAATCCAAATGGATCTTTGCGACGCTGTCAATTCACCTATGGATTTGGGGTAAAACTGACAGTTGTGACAGTTTAAACTCGAAAAGCAGTTTCCAAGAATTTGGAATTTGTTGTAGTAAAGCATATGTATAAATTGATCGGCAACTTGAGTGCGATCACAAAAAAAATTAATCATAAGATTTACATCAGGTATGAGCACATTTCATGTACAATTTGCAAAGTTTCATTTTTTTTGCCAAGGCCATTTCTTTCATTCAATAATCTCACACGTGCGTGAGTTAAACCGGAATTCCATATTCCATTCCGTGAATTAATCTTAAACTCATAATGACATCATAATAATCATTCCTTTAAAATACTTTCTTAATTTTTTCTTCTTTCCTTTTGTTCAATTTCACGTGCACATCATCATTCATTTTGGTTTTCCATGTCCCGTGCAATTAATAATTATGAACTTTTTGCCTGGTTCTCAGAAAAAGTAACTATAATCCTAAAGTATCCAATTATAATGCTGACCAAATGAATTGAATGACGAATAGCACTTTTTTTGAAGTGTTTGAAAAAATAAGTGTATTAGTAGGTCCATGAAAGATGATTGCTTTCCTTTAGATATTGTTATTATTGTGTAACTGGCTTAATCTCCATAAGCGTCCAGTCTAGAGACAAAGAATAGCGTCACAATGAACACGAGATGTGATGAGCCTTAATCATAATCATTACATTTCATTTTACCAGAACACACAAGTATATAAATGTTTCTTTGTCCAAGAAATTCTAGTCAAATGTTAAATTAGTACAACCAAGAGCATCAGCTTTGTTCTCAGTATTCTTAATTTTAGAACTTTTTAAGGATTTCCCAAACCTGGTCTTTATCTTAACACGAAAATCTTAGACACTAATCTTGTCCAAAAAGCTTGAGCAGATCCTTTGAGAATTTTTAAAAATATTCCTAATTTTCAAAATGCCCAATTAGTAGTTGTCTCCAATTCCAAACTTTCCATAAGGTTCAAAAACAAAATGAAGGAAAACAATAATACAATCGTCAAACCAATCGAGGACCTCCTGGTCAAAACCTTCCCATTCCATAAAATCATAAGTTATAATATTAGTGCTGGGTCAAATCCAGGGGATAATTATGTAGGGATCCTCCATGCAATTGAAGTAGAGTTGGAGACTAAAAATGGTCTCAATGGACATATCATTGATCAAGGTCCAGTAGAAGACAATAAGAGGATCACCAAACATTTGGTCCTCAAAGTTTCACCAGATAATCCAGCCCGAGCTGGCCTGGATGAGTCCCTCCTCCTCTTCCATAAAGAAATTGCCATGTATGAGGAGTTCATTCCAGCCCTAATGACCTTCCTGGATGGGAAAAATAAAGGTGGGCGTCTAAGGACCATGCCCTTTGTTAAACATTATTCAGCTAAATGTGTGACTGGGATCTATAAAAATACAGGTGAGGGAATCCCAAATGACCCCAAAATATCAAAACCTTACTTAAACATATACTACATACTTTCAATTTTAAAGATCCTGGGGCAACTCCTTGGAGTTACATTCTAATGGAGGATCTTCGAAAACATGGAGGATACAAAATGGTGGATCGTCTCTCTGGGGCAGATTATCAACATACTCATCTTGTAATTGAGGCTCTTGCTAAATTTCATGCCCTCAACTATGCTTTCAAGGCTTCTTTCAAAGGAACCGACTCAGAATTTCTGGAGAAATACTCCTTTCTCCGAGAGACCATCATAACCCCAGAGACAATGCCCTTTGCAAAGGAAGTTTATGGCTCTGGTGCAGCCATTAGTCTAGAAGCCCTCCGGATGACCTATGGAGAAGACTCTGAATATTACAGGATCTGTGAACCAATTCTCAAGGATCCTTCACGAATCATTGCTCATTTTATAACTGGGACAAATGATTTGTCACTCCAAGAAATGTTGGAGACTCCACCAAATCTTCAGAGTCCAGATCCCAAAAAACGTAGGAATCAATGGATTGTGGCTACACATGGAGACAGTTGGATTAATAATTTTATGTTTAAATATGGAAAGAGACTCGGAGGAGGGGATGAGAAACCAATTGGGGTTAAAATGATTGATTTTCAATTATGTCGGGAATTTTGTTTAACAACAGATCTAGCTCATTTCCTGTATTGTGGAACAACTCCAGAATTTCGACAAAAACATTTGACTCAACTTCTTGTCCTTTATTATTGGACTTTTAAGGAAGTTTGTGGAGAATTGGGGGTTGAGCCATGGGTGGATTTTACTCTGGAGAACCTAGAGGAAAGGTTTGGAAAAACTAAAGTGTATGGAGGAACTCTTAGCCTTTGTCTACTACCTATTCTTATGGTCCCACATGGTGCTGCTCCAGATATTGAGGAGACAGCTACTTCGGATAATATTTTTGAGGGGACCTTGGCAAAAACTTTGGAAAATAATGATAAGTTAGTTGAAAGGGTCCTAGGGGTTATAAAGGAGCTTATTGATGAGAGAATATTTTCATGAAATTTTGACTTGTAGCAAAGGTTGAGGAGTTTGATGGACTCTGAATGTGAGTTGAGTTCCATAATTTTAAAATGAAATGATATTTTTGAGACGCCATTTTTTGACAAGAACGTACACAATGGTTGATGTATGTAATTAAATTGTATTGTCTATTAATTGCTTGTATTTCTAAGTTAAGACAAACTTCCAAAAACACCTGTAAACTATAAAATATAATGAAGTTCCTTTGTTACAAATACTTGGGTGAATTTTGACATAAATAGATAAATAAATATTGGCTTAATTTTAAATGCAATTTAATTAAGTTCACATTTTTCTTTATAGCAGAACCTTTGTAATTTGTATCAATGACCCCTCCTCCCATAAGAAATATACTTGTCTGGAGAATAGTATCCAAATAACTCAAAGTCCAACCAGTATTTTTGGAATAGTTGCCTAATTTGACCCTTAGATAGTTGTGAAAAATAAGTTTTCACCATTAGCTCATGTGAATCCTGACTTTCTCCATCAGAATTTTGATGTTTCCAAGTTGGAGAAATAAGGGTTCTGTCTAAACCAAGTCTTTGGATCATAAGGATCTCATCCCTCATCAAGGTCTCAGTCTTGGCAATTAGGTCATAGTTCAAGTGACATGGAGTACAAGAGTAATAGATGGGGAGCCAGTGATCATCAGAGTAGAGGATCAAATTTGTATGGAGTAAATATAGGATAAATTCTTCAAAAGTTGGTTGGGATTGTTTTATGGAAGGATCCGTTCGAAAGTCTCTCACGATTTTAAAGCCGTACTTTGAGTAAAAATATCCAGTTTCATGTCCAGAACCTTAAGAGAAAATCAAATTTTGGACAAAATATGAATTGAGTGAATGATCAATTTCATCCATACGCTTGCTTATAAAATGGCTTACTGTTCGAGGATAATTTATCCCTGTATGCTGACAAGAGTCGCTCAAATGGATGTCGGACGATTAACAATTTAAACGAATTTTGGAACTCCTAAATGAAAAAAATTGTAGTTTAAAATTAGAAGGAAATTGAACTATTCGATCTGAAGCTGATCTGAAGTCAAATATATACATTTTCAGTGATGGGATACCCGTAGACCTCCCTTGCCCAGACGCTCAATTGCTTTTTTGGAGCCTTGAGCTGAGCCTCAGTGAAACCCTTGAGACGCATCATATTATACAACCATGAGGTTGAGCCTGCCTTGTACACTGGACACCATGAAAGTTTCCAATCTCTGTTTTTTGAGGAGATTTATCAGAAGCTTAATTCATTTTATAGTGATTTCGAATTCTGTGTAATACAGTAAATAAATTAGGATTTTGAGATTTGAGAGCTCATACTTATTGTGGAAGAAATACGAGTACTGTGGGGTTGGGGGATCTTTGAGACCAAGGTCATTGGTCCCATTTGGATAAGAGAATGAGCCCAAGTGGTAGCTTTTACACAAATTTTTAACTCTTGACCTTCGTTCCAGGATTTCTAATTCTCCAGATTTGAGTTCTTTTAAAGTTTTGGATGATTTGTCTTTAAATGTAAGTTTGTTAAAGTGATTAAATAAATTTAGGAGTTTATTTCGGTTTTGGGGGTGAATTGTTTCCAATCCAGATTTAGATTTCCAAAACACAATAATTATACTTAGGAAGGCCAGCAGTAGAATGAAGGATAGAAGCTGAATAATTCTTTTGGACCTCATCCAAGCAATTGGACGATGACGGAACTTCGGTTTTAGAACCATAACTATTAGACATTGACTTGAGAAATGTACCATTACGACCCTTTAACTAATTAATACAATAATCGGAGCATGCAGCACGTGGAGATATGGTCCATACTTTAGTGTGATGATCAATTATGATGTTCTCATTCTAGCCATTTGCCAATATTAATGAATTATTAATGACATTTTATGGACTACGATAGAATGGTATTATGGAAATTTTGCATTTTGCCCACAGCACAGGGACTTTGGTGACTTCTCTTGTTCTAAGTAAGGTTAAAGGAAAACTATGCATGCAGATTACAGAACTTGATGAATAACTACTAAAATTTCTAAAGGGTCCAATGATTTTACAAAATCACGACCAAATACTATGATCTCCAATTTTTGTAGGCTTCCGAACATTTTATTTCTACAATTCCAGTTTGATTCCAAATTCCAATTGACTCTAATTGATGGAAATCCATTCTCGATAATTTAGATAAAGTTTCCTAATCCTGTGGATAAACAACACCAACTTGTTTACGAATTGAGTCCATGATTTCAGAAATCAAGATGGAATCCTTATGGGTCATCAAAGGACTCTCAATTAATCCTACAATTGGGGCCCAGTGAAAAAATGTATTTTAAGAATTTGAAAATTTGTATCTTTCATTACTACCCAATAAAATCCTAAACTATACTTTAGCATACCATTTGCAATGCATGATCGAATCTCCTGACATTGATATGAGAGCCCAACACTATTTGTAAAAGTACCCTCACGCTTTGCCTTTGGGAGCTCAAAATGAAGGGTCCCATTCGGAGTTTCCAAGATTGTTGGACACCAGAAGGGAAAGGGCATCTGTGTCAGTCATAATAATTTTTAAGGGACATTAGATCGAGGTCAAGGTAAAATTACCCAATAATGGGTCAAAAGTTATCCCTATTCCTTTTTTTTTGAGAGGAGAGCATTACCTTCAGAGTTCCTTTGGTTCCAATGGCAAGGGCCTCAGAAGGAAGTGTGACCCCATAATGAGTCACAATAGTTGCCGTTCGTCCACCTGAGAAAATGAGTGTTGTACTCGTGGACTCATCAACTTTCCCCTCATTTAAATGACCTCCACTAATGATCTTCAAGGGTTTTTCTTGACCAAAGGCAAGGGTTACAAATTGAACACAGTATACCCCAACATCCATCAAAGAACCCCTCGCCTTTTCATTAAACCTTTTCCCCAAAAACACAAAAGTAAATAAATCCCAGTCTTGAAAATATTAAAAAGCACCCTTGTAGCATTAGGGCCCTTACCCGAGCCTACTTTGATCCTTTAGATTTAAACTAAATGTGACCAAAACTTGTTTTAAGTCTCCAATAGTTCCAGCGGACAATTCTTCCTTGAATTTTTTATAAGCTGGAAATGCTCTACTCCAAAGACCCTGGGACAAATGGATATGTTTTTTAAAACATTTTTCGAAGGTCAAGACAAAACTCGTCTTTTATATAGATTTTTAGATTTCCCCTGCCTCTAGACAGAAAATGTTTACCTCCATTAGAAATCGTCCTTGTTTCTTGGAAATGGACACCAATTCCTTGACTTGATTGGAATTGACACAAAGTGGCTTCTCACAAAGGACATGTTTCCCATTTTCCATTGCCAATTTAGAAAGGGTGAAATGAAATGGACCAATTGCCCCAACATACACGATGTCTAACATTTTTATAGAATTGTAAATTAATTAGAGATAAAGAAATAGGTGTGTGCTAGTTCCAGATTTTAAGATATTTTTATATAAAATGCTTCTCCCTTTAAAATAAGAGTTCTATAGAAAATACTTCAAAATTTTTACCAATTTCAGGATCTCGAACCAATTCTTCATAAGATCCATAAGCTTTCTGAACATTAAATGTTTTTGCAAAATTTTGAGCTGTAGTCAATTCTCTAGTTGCAATTCCAACAAGTTGATGTTCTGATGGGGGTAAGGATGAGACAGCCAGGGCAAAATCTTGAGTAATTTTACCAGAACAAAATAGTCCCCATCGGGTTGGTGATGATGTAGTAGCCATGTTTTTAAAAGCCCTTAAATAGATTTATGACTTAAATGATTGAAAATAATAATATGAAACTTGATCAAAGGGAAAAGTTTGTGTAATAAGCCGGGTTGTGATTCTGATCAGAAGAGTCAGACCATCCTTCCTCCAACATGATGACATAACATTTCCAATGGTTGATTAGATTGGTGTCCAGCCAGAGCCACTTGAGTACAAATTAACTAAACATATGGATGGATGAGAGAACTCTTGAAACTTTTGATATTTGACTTCTGACGTAGTTAATCCCATGAAAAACAAACATGAGGGTTAATTTCCTTGTCTGTCTATTCTATTATCTACGAATGTTTTAGCCTATATAGACCGAAAAAGTGAAAACTGATTCTGAATGTTGAACTTGGACTGGAAAAATATTAAACCATGAAAATCATTCTTTCAAATTAATTAGAAATGGCAATGACATAATAGCCAACAACAATCCAACAAAACAGGAGTTTCGTATTTATGCTTTTTTATTTTTAATTTTTTTTTTTGGATTTTACAATTTTGCAGGTTTTAGATTAAACCTAACTTAACTTCTAAGCCAAGAACAAAAACTTTTTTTTCACAATTTTTTATAGCTCCACACACAATACAATACATAATTCATATCATACAGATACATAGTACAAATACAAATAGGACTTAGATTTTTTTTTAACTTTACCAATTTAAAAGGGCAAAAAAACAACTGGAATATTTTCCAAATCAAAGAGTCCAAAATCAAAAACGCTTCATCAGGGTCAGCTCCACTGGGGTATGTACAAATTAATGGCTAGGTTGGATCCACTGACCGATGATTCCTCAAATTCTTTCCAATCCAAAATAAGAGGTCAAAGTTAAGTCGCCCTTAGTTGTCCATATTGGATGCTTCCACGGCATCTGTGTCAACAAAGGAATGAAATGGAAAAACATATATAAGTATAAATCCAATGAACAAATATAAAACAAGTTTTAGAATGGTGGAATTCGCCTTGCAAGGGTAGGATATTTCCTTGCTTAATAAAATTATGATTCGAATCGAAAGCCTCAAAACAATGAACACTTCGTATTTAATTGAACTTACTCAACGACCAGCACATCCTGAAATACATGCTAATGAACAACTGGCAAGGATATATCTTTTTAAATAGTTTACCCCATTCTGGGCACTGGACAAAAAATTCTGAATGAATGGTCAACTTAATGAAATGGAAAAGGAATGGAATTCAAGAGAGGAGGCTCAAGAAATTAGATCAAAAACAAATGAAACCTAACAAAGTGGAATACAAAAGGATAGGAAGCAAGGTAGGGATTTTGGTCCACTTTATAATCACAGCCTCAGCATCCAACTTCGAGGTGTTCAAGAAAACATGAGATTAGTGCCACTGTCATCATTTCACTGATAAACACGTAGGTCCAGTACAATTAATCAATCATGGATCTGGTGTCGTGAAAGAGAAAATGGAATTGCCTCTACAGCCCACCCCCATTCTTGTCCTGCAGTAAATATTGTCCGAAAAACAGTACAAAAATTACGAATTGCCACTCAATACTTAAAAGTTTAAGTCTCAACATTCGAAACAAACTTTGTATTTTTGTAAATTCCATGAAAATGCAATTCGTGAAACTATTAAAAAATATAAAATCAACTTCTGCTATGCTCTTCTTACCCCACCTCTTAAACTCAGCAGATATCCTTTGCTCATAATTCATGTTTGTTCTAAAATATATAAGTTCATATAACATTATCCAAATTCAGGTATCACTATCAGTTGGAATAATTTTAGTTTAGCTTACCACTAATTTCAACGAACTGTGCGAGACCAGTAGATGCGTCTAAAATAAGTACTTTGTTCATGGAGGCTGCTCTGGCCTGCTTGAGTTCGAACTCGGTTCTTTCATACTTGAGCTTCCATTGTTCTTTTTCCAAGTTAGCATCATCCATCCCTTTTTTGAAAAATGCGACCTTATCTGTTAACTCCTTGATTTTCTCAGCACTTTCACGTTGCTGCCGTTTGACTCGCTCGCGTCTCTCACGAGCAGCAATCGCATTTCGGGCTTCAGGATTCTTGGATGGATCCATTTCATACATTTTTGGTTGTTTCAGAGAAGAAGCTTCAATTTTTACAGTAACCTTGTTGATGGCTCTTTTACGATTCCGGGTCTGGCGCTCCTTCTTGTTGCCAGTGTCTCCTTTTGTGATGATTTTTTCCTTGTCCCCAAAAATGAGTTCTTGTCCCATCTCTGAACGGGTCA
Source organism: Xenyllodes armatus (assembly GCA_034699765.1). Taxonomy (NCBI): domain Eukaryota; kingdom Metazoa; phylum Arthropoda; class Collembola; order Poduromorpha; family Odontellidae; genus Xenyllodes; species Xenyllodes armatus. Next base: position 15,607 of record JAQIYE010000019.1, read on the forward strand.
GAATTGGAGACTTCCGGCGATGAACTGGTTTTTCATCGCCATCCATCTTTAAATCCATTTGGCCAGCCCAAAAAGAAGCTTGTTGGAGCTGCAGCCCTTGATTAGCTCCTCCTGTTAACATTGGATCTTCTTGTTTGACGACCGGCTCTTTAATTTTATGTAAGTCATCCGAGACCCCAATGTTGGTGCTTAAAGAATCATCTTCACCATCGGGTAGGTCAAGTTCGTTGGGGGTCAAGGGAATTGGAGAAAACCCCATCTCTTCCCGAAACCAATATTCAAGTTCCAAATCCGAACCCATGTATATGTCGTCCATTGCTTCCCCTGTGTTTCGAGATTCTGGCTCAAATACTGGTCTCCTGAAGCTAAAGCCTTGCTCTTGAGTGGCAGTCTCCCTCTCCCAATCACTGTTAAACTCAGATATAGTGAACTTGACAAATCCAGGTGGGAACAATGATCTGATGACGGTCAAAAATGGTTGCTCTTTCTTTTCTTGACTTGGTGAATACAGAAAAGGGTCATTAATTAGTGACTTCATTCTACCTCTTTACCTATCCAATCTCACTAACGTACGGCCGTGAAAATGGTATACCTGATGAAATTTCAGCGAACTTGATGGAATCCAACACACAACTGGCTCAATACACAATACAATGTGACGTGCCGTGAGAGGGACCTGCAAAATATTTTAGAATAATCAACCACAGTTAAACCCAATCCAATCTTGGTACACAGCCTTAAAACTGTGTGCTGTGTTTAAATTATAACTGTTTCCAATCCAAATACGGATTGATTAAATACAACAAAAACCACTAAAGAGATGAGTTTTGAGAATAACTAATATTCTGTTGTACGTTTATGTTACCTGTGTCCAGTTATCCACAAAACAAGATGTTTCCGTTTTGCTACACCAAGAGCAAGGGGATGTTTAAAGGAACTGATTAGTTCAGTTATTTATGTATTCCATCATCTGTAGTGGATGAGGTCGCCTGGGCTCACCTCTCTCCAGTCTCCTCCTTGGGGTCACAAGGGATCAGAAAATATCTAAAAACCATTCACCCAGAAGAAACAAATTAATTTATAGCCTTTATAGAATCAAATATAAATATTTCACCCTGAACCTTGTCTCTGATTTGGTTATTTTATTAAAATTACTTTGAAACTTGAACTATCTTCTTTTTTAAACAACTTGAGGTAAAAGATGAATTGGATGTGAATGGAAAAGCAAAAATAAATTCTATATCCTTCCTTTTGTTAAAAGAAAATTTTATTTAAAAAGATTTTGGACTTTTTACCTTCTGAATTAATTGTTTAGTCCCAGTCCCAATGAAAGTTGATGATGAAATGAGTGAAGGGCTGCTGCTTGCTCTTGTAGATATAAGCTGACTAAGTACAAGAGATGAAAACTAATCCTGATACCCAGCGGCCGCACGGAAATCATAAATCATCGAAGGATTTCTTTTGTGAAATCCAAAGCCAAATGCAAATGGTGAGCTCTTGTCGAAGACTGAAAAAGACTCTTGATGGCTGAGAGATGAGGGACAGAGTTGGAATCCCGTAAGTCCAAGTATTGTGTCTTTACAAGAGACGCTTGGAAGGGAGTAGAAGAATAGGAAAATGAACACAAAAAGATAGGGTTGGGATTAGGAAGGAAAGATGAAAACGACAAAAGTCGTTTGGGTTTTAAGTGGACCCGCTGTCCAAAGTCAAAACTATTCATTTCTATTTTCTGATTCGCTCTCATTCTTCACATGGTTTTGAACATGAGTTAATTTTGCACTCTGATGAATTAAACCGTGTTAAATACAGTGTTTCAAAATTTTTTAACAATCTAGGTATTTTTTCAAAGGCTGAAATTCGGCCCATTTAAGAAGACTTTAAATAATTACATCCCCATTAAAGTATCTGAGGTATGAAATGTCATAAGAACTAACTCCGTAGCTCTGTATGCCTATTTAATTTACGATTAGGATTAGTTTTTTTTAAAAAAATTAGTACTTTTAAACTGAGTTTTACAGACAGAACTTTCAAATCTTGTGAAGAAAAGCTATCTCATGCGTATTGGAACAACATTATGACTATGTAGTTTGTAAAACAATGCCATGAGATTAGAATAATATGACCACAACAAATGCAAAGGGCAATCGGATGACTTGAACATTTTCAAAATGATCCAAATTCATGCTCATGCACATGTTTCCTTTAGGCAATTAAAATTTGTTAATCTGAAATTAAGGATTTTCTGACAATAATTTGGATTTGGCTGAATGAAAAACAGACCCTATCCCATAATCCTCTCTTATCGGAGTAGAGTTGAAAAGAAAAACAGGTGAGCAATCGATTAGTTATTTTAAGATAATAATAATTATTCATTTGTATTTGCGGAAACAAATTAATGCTCCTCCAAACGGGAAATTTTCTTATTCGCATTCATTTGATATATACATTTTTAATTTTTCAATTCACAGTGGCCCAGCCCCAGCACAACCAGAGGTCTGAAGGACAATCCAAGAACATGAGTGCACTCACTGGAGGAAGTCGAGAACAAATTACAAACCTCTTACGTTGCTTGTACCGTGAGTTGAGGTCCAGTGTTCCTGAAGGAAAACATGTTTACCAAACTCAAAGTTGGAAGTACATTCGGGACATGATGGAAGACAAGGGTCAAAATCGAAGTCCCGAGGATCTCAAAAACCTAGAAGAATTTGGGCACACGTATTTGAGTTACCTGAGAAGTACCCGTCGTACAATTGATATTATAACTAAATACAAAGGGAAAGGAGAATTGAGCATTAGGGAAGCTGCCACTGTAGTTGGATTTGCACTTCCAGATGAATTAAAGGCTCAACTTGACCCTTCCACTGCAAAGGATCAAGGTCAAGAAGACCCTCATGGTGATGTAAATCCCAAGTCATAAAGTCTGATAATGAGCAACGATTAATTAAGGGATTTAGTTTATGTTTTACGGGATTTAACCATAGTCATAAATTAAAATTGAGTAGTCAACCAGTTGATTATGCTTTAGTAAAGAAAATACAAGAACTCCAAAACTCTTTGACTCATCAAAATTCCCATAATGCACGATGGCTTGTTGGTCATTAACTAAAGATCTTTAATAATTAAACTTTGTTAGAATGCAAAAAATCATTTCCATAAAAACTTTTTTCATCAGTGGCACAGGAAATTCAAGGTCATGGTCAACTAGTAGACAATTAAAATATAATTCCAGGGATTCTTTTATATGAGCATTTAAATGATTTTGAAGATGAGTCTGCATTGATGACAGAAGTTAAGAATTGAGGCCAGGGATAACTATGCATAATTTACAATCTCAGTAATTTAATTAGCTAGCTAGCATTGAATTGAACTGATTTTCCAGATTGGAGCATCTCTGGGAATAATCCTCTCGTAAGCGTAATTGCAAATTAATGAATTAGTCAATTTTTGTCGAGTAATATCACCTTGCCCCAAAAGTGAACAGTGAGCAATTTCTCTGGCTCATTTTTATTTCGACGAGAGAGTGGGACAGTTCAAGAGCTCAATTTCCTCTCTGCCGAACGGACTTGAATCCTCTCCCATTCATTAATAAGTTCCCAACCATTATTGCCTCGTAGAATTCATGAGGATGGATATGGACTTTTGAGACAGTCCTGGTTGAGATCTCATTGAAAAGTTGCCATTTTTCCTTCAACGTGTTGTCTCCTCTTGTATTTGGTGTATTGTCCCATCTAATCTTTGGAATTTGGAACTTGATTTTGGATCGAGGCAACAAAACTGGAAAAATTGAACTTTTGACCTCTTCAATCAAACAAGAGCAATTATTGGACGTTTTGACCTTCAAGGAAGGAAGGAGAGAATATCATCATCATGGCAGAGGTAAGGGTTACGGCTTTTTGGGCTTTTGTAATTTGTAATTTTAAATATGGTTACTGTTCACTGCAGTGTTAGTGTAAATTGTCCGTGTATTGTATTTTGGGAAACTGGATTGGGTTGGATGGATGGATGTGATGTAACAAATGTAATATTTATTATGATGTATGACATTTGATCTTTATGATGAATATGACGATGTTGGTTTTGGTGCATTGATGTATGTTTGAACGTGTGATTTTGATTTATTCTTATACATCTGATTACGAAAGACGTTTTTATTAAGGTGTAAAGGCAGTGTAGTGAACGGGGTGTTTTTCATTTAGTTAATTTGTACATGTGTATTATTTTTGTTATGATTTTAATGTGTATCATATTCATATTTGATATTTTCAGGCACCTGAAATTGAGCGTAAGAAGCGTACTTTCCGGAAATTCACTTTCCGGGGTGTAGATCTTGATCAACTACTCGATATGAGCATGTGAGTAATTCTTAGATTTACTTCATTCACACACAACCATCAGCTGGGATGGGAATGATGGAATCAAAATACATCTATCTAACAATCTGTTTGTTCTATTTTTACAGGAAACAGTTCACAGAGTTGGTTCATGCTCGAGCAAGGAGGCGTTTCAATCGTGGACTTAAGCGAAAGTCTCAGGCTCTTCTCAAGAAGCTTAGGAAGGTGTGTAAAGTTTTCTATGTAGATGATTTCAAAGATGTACTGTGATGTTGCAGTTATTTGACATTTTGACAAAATAAGACTGTGATTAACAAAATATTCAATTTCGATTAATTTCTGATGTTTAGGCGAAAAAGGATGCACCAGTCAATGAGAAGCCCGATCCAGTAAAAACTCACTTGAGGGACATGATCATTGTGCCAGAAATGATCGGCAGCGTTGTTGGAGTGTATAATGGAAAGACATTCAATCAGGTCGAAGTTAAGGTGAGCTTCCCTTTCATACACAATACAATACATGCATTTATCATAATCTTGAAAGTTTAAAACGAATCATACATATTCGAAACAGTACTGGGAGTATACGTTTTTACTAAATAATTTATTCTTTCCTTGTGTAGCCTGAAATGACCGGTCATTATCTAGGAGAGTTCAGTGTGACCTACAAACCTGTCAAACACGGTCGGCCAGGTATTGGAGCCACCCACTCATCCCGTTTCATTCCCCTGAAGTAATTTGTTATTTCTACAACGTGCTATTGTTATCAGGCACTGAAAAATTGTTTATTGTGCTCAGACATCATACATCTTTTTGTGTTTGAGAAAAATAAAGGGATTTATAACTAATAATTGTGAAGTTGTTCGTTATATGCATGAACATTGATGGATTTTTTTAATGGATTATGGACGTTTCTTATATTAAGAGGATTTACTAGGGTAGCTTTTGGAAAACTGAAATAATAGTCAATCAAAAAATGAAAATGTTAACGGAGTTTGAGGCCACCTGAACTGAGCTATTAAAAACCTAGTTTAAGTTTTAAATACATTTTGCCAGGGAGACGTTAAGTCTTATCAAAACGACACGAAATACAATATGGATGATGGTCTCCGATTCGACTTCAAGCGAATTCGAAGCATAAACTTGAAAAAAATCACACGGTAAAATAATTTTACGTGTTCGAATTGTTAAATCAATTGGTCCATTGTCCTTCCATGAAATAGCTCACTTAAAATGGATCGTGGTGATAGGGAAGGTTCAGGTTCATTTTCAATTGGAACAAAAAGGTCACTTGGGCCGATTCAACTATATCCGTTGATCAAACATAGGAGTACATTTGAACCAACTCTACCAAATTATGACCCGTAAACTCAATTATACTTATCAAATTGCATCATCTTGTAGTTTTGCAAAGCAATACTTTTTAAGAATATTGACATTTTAATAACCTTTGACCTTTAGGGAATCTGAAACAGCACGGATTAGAAGAGGAGCTGAAAAGAACTATTTGTCCTTCTTTGGCCTCTTTCGTTTTGCTTCCAAAATTGATATCATTCTGATGATCATTGGAGCGATTTGTGCTGTAGCATGTGCCCTCGCGAATGTCTACCTGATTTACCAGTTAATATTTGTTTACATTTATATTAATTTTTAATTTTTGAACACTTTAGTCCGATTTAACATGCAAAGTTGTAACTAAATTTACATTTTTGCAGGATAGGAGATTTTATAGCCAACGGAGTGGATGACTCCAAGTGTCACAACAGGTTTTAATTTGTAAAACATAATTGACTACTTTAGTCCTTAATAATCTCCTCTTATATCTCCGAAAATTTACTACAACTTTAAAGGTACGGGCATGAAAACTATGGGAGGGCCCTGAAGGATCGTGATCGTGAAGAGGGCATGGAATTCCAATTTAGAAGCACGTTCTTGAAGACATTTCTTGTTCTTTTCCTCGGATGCTTGGGTCTCACATATATTTTCTCATTTACAGCCACACGCCAGGTATATACTTAACCTCCCAACTTAAAACCAAAGGCATCAACTGCTCAATTTTTCAAAAAATCGGTAATTCTTGTTTAAGGCTCGTAAAATCCGAGTTGCTTACTTTGAGGCAATCCTTCGTAAAGACATGTCATGGTTAGATACTTGTGTGGAGCGAGAATTTGGAAGGCATATGACATAGTAGGTGTTCCAAAATCCTAAATTGTACTTAATTATCTACTTTGACCCCGAATTTCATGATGACTTTTAATGTTTTGGTATAATTTTGTATATCCTCCAATCCCATTCATCCAGTGATGTGACCCAAATCAAAGATGGCCTTGGGGATAAACTTGGCTACTTAATCTACATCATCTTTGTAATCCCATGTCTGATTGGAACAGCATTTTACTTGCATTGGAAATGTACCCTCATCCTCATAGGAATTGTCCCTTTGGCTGGTGGGATTGGATATCTAAACTCTTTGGCTGAAGACTATGTCACAGACTATCAAGAACAAATCTATACTTCAGCTGGGGTCATGACTGAAGAGATTTTTAATAATATCAAAACAGTCAAAGCAAATCAAGCTGAGACTCGTGAGGTGTCAAGATTTAAGAGAACCATATGTCCAAGGTTGGGGATATGGAAATGGATCGTCCTTGGAGGATTTTCAATGGGGATCCTTTGGGCTCTCATGTACTTTAGTTTTGGCATTTCATTTTATTATGGTTGGAGTTCGCTTAAAAATGAGACTCGGAGTGCCAAAGACTGTTTGGATGAAGATCGTAAAGTTGATAAAGAACATGGACCTCAAATCCTATTTATGGTCAGTTTAAGGTCAAGAGTATTATGAAACATCTGTGAAATTCTTTGCAAAATCATTTTGTACTCAAGCCTTTTTTTCCTTGTTGTTTTTTCTATTTCCAAAAGATTTTCTTTTTTGTCATTTTCTCGGCCGTCCATATTGGAGAAGTCCCATTACTCCTCAATACAATTAGTGTTGCAAAACAATATGGGGCTGAAGTATTTTTTATAATTGATTGGTAACTACAAGATCTTGAACATTTAAAATTTGTAAAACGTTGCCCCATAGAACATCCTTAACCTTTTGGAATTGGATGTTTCGATTTAAAGGAAGCAAAGGATAGACAATTTATCGGATGAGGGTGAGACGCCTCCAGCATCCGCAATTGGGAAAATAGAACTTGTAGACGTTTGTTTTCGTTATCCAACAAATCCACATCATCAAGTTGTCAATTGGACGAGTCTCACGATTTATCCTGGACAAATTGTAGCCATACTTGGAAAAAGTGGTTGTGGGAAAAGTTCACTCCTTCGACTTATGGCCAGGCTCTATGATCCAACTAGTGGAAATGTAAAGTTTTTATAACTAAATGTAACCATTGCTTGGTCATCCTCATTTCATTGTTCATAAAATTTTAGGTTCAATCATTTTTGTTTTCCACAATTTCCTATAATAGATCTATTTTGATGGGATGAATATTGAGACTATTAATGTCCCATGGCTCCGTGCACAAATTGGAGTTGTGGCTCAAGAGGTTGTCCTCTTCAATAAGTCAATTGAGTATAATATTCAAGTTTTTAGTCCAAAAGCCACCCTTCTCGACATTCAAGAGGCATGTAAAAAGGCTGGGATCCATGATGATATCCTTGAAATGGAAGAGGTACTCAAAGATCCATTGCAGTTAACTTTCGATTTTTTGTTGGGATATTTGGCATTTGGACATTTTTATGATTTTAGGGTTACCAAACCCTTGTGGGTCATCGGGGAAATCTCCTTACAAATCTACAAAAACGTCAAATTGCAATGGCCAGAACCTTCCTAGTTAAACCTCGAGTCCTCCTCCTTGATGAACCCTTTAAGGAAAGGGATTCTGAATTTAATGAATGTCTTAAGGTTGAGCTGAGTCGCTTAAGGGAACGTTCTACAATTGTGATTGCTTGTACTGAAGCAAATAATTTCTTGGAGGAATGTTGTGATCGAATTTTTGTAATGGAGAAAGGCTATGTAAGATCAGATCCAATATCCATTTTCACATTTTGGGTCTATTTGGATCTTGACCTTAAAACTTCTAATTTCTAAATTGAAAAGGTGATTGAAGAAGGGAATCATGAGCACCTCGTCCAACTTAATGGAGCTTATGTCAAAATTAAATCTAAACCACGACGAACTCATTCACGATCATCCACTTCTACAAACGTTCAAGGATCCTTGGCCTCCATCCAACTCCAGAATAGGATTAGTGGGGCTACAATGGGAAGTTCAGGTTAGTTTATTCGCACACGCAAAAGATCAAGTGTATTTTGCAATTTAGAATCGTGTATTAATTGATTATTATTTCTAAATTATTTTCTAAAGCACCACAATTTAGTTCCAAGCTTACAAACTATCGTTTTGCTCAGTCCCTCCGAAGACTCCATTTAAGAAAAAGTCTTAAACTCAATCCAAACTCAACAATCCTTCATCCAACTGATCCACAAAAAAAGAGAAAGGTTAAATTTTCAACTAATG
>JAQIYE010000020.1:0-24237 GCA_034699765.1 Xenyllodes armatus
CTTAAATAAATGATTGGATAAATAATTTTATATAAATCCTTTTCAATCTATTTTCAAGTACTTTTCCCAATCAACAACGGACCTTTACTGTCAGTTAAGCTTACGTAACTTTAATCAATAAAAAGTACAAAAGTAAGAGTCCTCAACCCCTTTTCAAATCAAAAAACACTTAAATTTTTATTATGGTATGGAAAGGAGAACACAAATTTTTAATCTGCAATCCAACAAGTTTAAGAATGATGATGGATCAATACTCCTTTTCAAATAAAATAAAAATAATAAAAATAATACTCCTGTAAGTAAACTAATGTTAGTTAAAAGTACTTGAGAGGATCTTCTTGAGACAGGGGAGTGAATAATGTAATGTAATGTAACATAACTATTGCTCATGATGAGTTACGTAGTTTGTTGTAGTTTATTTATGAAGAGAGACAACTGAAGAGTTCAAAGTACAAGTAAGTACACATCCTAAAAAAATTCTTCCAATTCAAAACTACGCCTTCCTTGTTCTCTTCAATAATAATAATAATAATTACGACCCATCATCAGCTTAAAATTACTTCAGATACATAGTTTAAATCCCGGGTTACTAATTTAGAGTTTTGGAAAGTAACTTAATCCCTTTCCCTTCTCTCACATCATGTCATCCCTTAATAATTTATGGAAAGGTGCAATATAATATGATTTGGAATTTGGAATCAAAATTCGAGAGAAGAAAAAAATCAAACTTTTAGTTCCTATTCTATTGTTCCCCTTTATAGTTACCCCAAAATTGCATCATACAGTTAGAAAGTCGGCCTTGCCCTGGTATGTATATTAAACCATGATTCTTAGAATTTCTGGAAGGATGAGTATGTATACGTAGTATGAGTCAAATCAAATCCTTCTGGAACTCACTATGAATCCAAAACAATACAAAATTCCCCATGATGATGATCATGATCAAAGGATCCGGTTTTCGGGACTTTTGAGACCAATACAAAAACGTACGCAATCACAATACAAGAGTAGACCCATTATGATATGACATCATCACCGTCACCAAACTGGGGCCTATTCAGAATCATGTGAATGATGATGTCATGAAACTGGTGGATCTTCCAGTCAAATCTTTGCAATTTCCTATCTCCCTCACCTGTCCAAATACTTTAGGGGGAGCTCTTTAAACCCATAGCCCCACTAATTTAATTGACTATGGAAGTAGTAGGACAGACTAGAGTCTGTTCCGTTCAATTTATTATCTAGTCTTCTCTAAACTACAATAGAAATTCTCCTTGAAGCGAAGCCCCCTAAATTTCCCTTAGTTCCTTCCTTGTTTACAAAAAGACCTTGACGTCATTCAATTCAGGAGGAGACTCCTCCACTTTGAGTCTAATGGATTTTGTGTCCCAATACTTTGGTGGTATGCGTGAGCCAAGGTCTTGTTACAAGTTTAATTTTTTTCTCTCCATTTTTTCTTGAATCACAATCAGTTAGTTATTTGAATGCATGTCTGCTTGCAGTCATGTAGGATAATGGTGGTGTTTTAAATCTAAAAGTTAAGTAGTACTAATGTAATGTTATTGTTATTGTTCTATTCCATGGAAATCCTCCAAACCTTGTCCCGCTTTTATATGTATCTATTTAAATATTCTTCTTCTTTTTTCTCTTGTTGGAACAATTTTTGGCAATTAGTTGACTATAATACATACCTACTGTACAATTCAGAGTTAACCAGAATAGTCTAGTTCTGGGATTTATCCCCGCCCGATTGAATGAAATTATTATTAAACTCACAGTTAAAACTGGTAGACGATCACTATCTGTACAAATAGAGAGAGTTATTTTAATTGTAGTCCGTGCCTTATCCCTCTGGGTCATATGATATGATGGCGAGGGTGACTAAAGTCTCAAGTAAAGATAAACTACAAGTTACAGCTAGCTACTAGTTATTTAGCCCCTTCCCTTTTGTTATTATTCCTCAAATATAATCATGGTAATGAGTCATCAGCGTCACTTATTCATTTCCAGAAAATACCTGTCCTAACTTGGTTGCCCTAAATATGGCCGGGCTCGACCATCATCCTGCATATTCTTACAATTAGAGGCCACGTACTCCTTACCTTACAACTACTTCACTTTCGAAAAATAATACTAATGAATAACAATAACATCATCATTCATGATGCTCATGATTCAATTCTCAACCCTCTAATAATAGTCATGATCAAAAGTGAATAATAATAACAATAATAAAAATCTCCCTGAACTCTTTGATTACTCAATCACATAAATTATATTGAATGGAATTTTTACTTCTTTTTACCCTAAATTACACAACCAATCCTCTGCATGGGCAAAAAACAAAAACAAGAAAAAGGATGAGGAATGTCAATGATACTTTTCCAAAAGGGCCACTGCTGGCCAAAACCTTAAACTAAACACTTGTCAGTAGGATTTTTTTGAGGACCCGTTAGCCCAAATACCAAAATGCCAAAAAAACAAGAATGGGAGACCACGAGACTCCTGAATGAAATCCTCACCTGGTTTAAGTATATTTACTCTCAAATTAATAGTAATTGTATTTCAAATCTCTTCTCCTCAGTCAGTTGAGACGCTCAATATGTTTATCATATAATAATAATGGATATATTATTACAATGAGGTTCATTTTTTTGAGAAGAGAAAGCCGAGGTTTTGTGTGGGAGAGTAGGGCACACAAGAGCCTTTACTACGTTTTACTCTGACCTGGTTTGAGTTCCTCTCTCCTCATTTTTGTTGCAATTTGAGGAGGACAGGTAACTTTACCAACCTCGAGTAATACTCATTCATGAGGGAGCTACTATTCTTTTTATTATTATTGTTGTTATGATGATTATTGGGCTCGTCCCCCTTCTCGTGTGGAAGGATGAAGGGAACTCTTTAAAAACTAACGGTAGTCAAAAAATGAGAAGATTACATATGGTTATACTATATGTTATATGATGAGAGTGATGATGATAATCGTAATCCCCATCTCGCTCATTCATACAATTTCAATTCAATCTCAACCATGTGCTAAAAAGTAAAAGAACTGCTGACTCCCCAAGATCCCAAAAAATCCATTGTATTCTCAGCGACTGACCTACCTGTTCGTTCAGGTTTCTTGCAAATAATAATAATAAAGAGAGGCCTTGCCCACGACATTCCAATCCCTAAAAAACCCTCAAGAACAAGAGAATATAATATTCATCAACGACACACGACAAGACTTAAGGCTCGCCTGCCTGCCTACTGATAGAATCGGGACAGAGAGAGAGAGAGAGGACTCAGAGGAGGACAGAACAATAGAATTTTGTACTGAACAAAGTCCACATTATAACAATAGAAATCCCTTTTAAGAAATTTTTTTTTTCATGTCTCATCCCGTATAACTTTATTTACAAGAGTCCCTTGAATTACATTTCAAATTCGTCTGTTGGAAGTTGGAATTGTTAAGATGCAAAAAGAGTTGTGGAGGTGGAGGAGGGTAGGGAAAATGGCTTGCAAATATGATGATGATGATGACATTCCAATGAGACAACCAAGCATGATAACATAACTGTACTTTTTATATTTTTTTCTTTATTCTCAACCGGGGTCTATTTCTACCTGCCTACCTGAGTCCCTCATGCTGAGAGTAACTTGAATCGCAATTTCCAACCAGTAAATATTAAAAGAATGAAGTGTCTAGTCTTACAAAAAGGCAAAAAAGTCTCAAGTCCCAACAACTAACCAAAAGGGAGTGAAAATTCAACCCTCAATAAAGAAATCTTGGTCGGTCGGTTGGGGTTCCTCTCGTCTACATTCATCATGAAATGATGATGAACCTCTCCACTTTAAAAATGAAACATTGTTTAAGGATGAAGGATTGTTATTATTTGGCAAACTCAGGAATTTTCTAAAAGGGCCCTCCATCAATAATAAAAAAAAGATAGTTTGCTTAATGGACGAGATACAATATAATCAAAGGCTCCTAGATTTTTCCTGAAACATCTTGTTCAATAAACAAGAAAAGAAAATGAAATCCCTTTCTTTTAGTCCTTAATCTTAAATGATAATGATCTTTTTTGATTTATTCTGTAACCTTGTTAGTCCCTTACTTCATTGTTTTAAGATTGAGTTGGTTTGCACAAAATGTGATCAAATGAAACAAACCGTAATAAGCTCTTTGAGTCAAAGGTCAAGAATAGCAATAATTACTATTCTTTGAAGGTGGTTATGGTTCTCTGACTCGAGTCAAGTCATGCAATATTGCAAGCGTATAAATCCCCAAGTTATGATATATGAAAGTTTGTCTACATCCTCATAACGTAACTTCAACAATCAAGTAAATTTACTATGAAAACCTGACCTCGTGTCAGATTTGCACAAGAGCTTGTGGAGTACTATACTCCACACGATATTAAATAGGATCTATTTTTGCAAAAATCACACCGTGCGAAAAAATTTCTTTCCTTTATCCAGTCCCCTTCCTTCACGTGTCTTCAAGGACTTTACAATTTCATCACAGGAAGAAGAGATTCCTGGTCCATTAAGTATGAACAAATGAATTAATCGAAATTGGTAGTCCTACAACTGTCCTTGAGATTTAAAAAAAGATCTCATTATCCTCATTCATCTCACGTCAAGCACAAAATTAAACTTAATTCCTATTGTCATTCCACCAGGGTTCCAGGGACCTCCAGGGCTAAACTACACCGCGTGAATGAGAATGAATGTCCAGTTTTGAAATGAAATGATCTAACTAAGCTTCAGGTAAAAACTATGAATAAATTTACTGGTCATGATGATCATCATCATAGGACCTGCTTAATTTTCCTCTTCATTGAGAAATATCCTATATAACATCCTCCTGTATTATTATTATGATTATTATTACGTTTATTGCGGAAATCCTTGGACTTTTATTTACTTCCTTGTTGGATTCCTCCTTTCCACATGCCAAAACTACAATGGAGTAGTTGGGGAATTGGGGTAAAAACACCCCCCAAGGCCAGATTTCCATGGACTTGACTTGAATCCCTATCCTCACCCCGTTAAAAAACTAGCCAACAGATTTGCACAGGACTTCCCCATTCCTCAGGTTCTTTACTACAATAATAAACATGTGCGAAGCTCATTGTTGTAGGAGTTAGAAACTCGTAGATCTTGTAGTAACGGAACTCCTTCAAGGCTCAGCCATCATCATGTAAAATCTTACTGAAGTGAGTATGATTGGGGGTGATTATTAAGGACCTTACACAACTCAACAGGAAAAATGGCAACAATACATAAATGGAGAGCCCATTATTATTAAGTATTACACGGCTTTAAATTCCTCTAAGGATCCCAAAAGCTCTTGGGCTTTCCATCCATATCCAACCATAAACGAAACTACCTAAAGCTACTACTGAATACTACTGCAGATCTTGAGGGGTTGATGGTATGATGGTGATGCTGATGATGATAACTGTACACTTGATTCATTTAGTCTCTCTGTAACATTCCTTCCATGACCTGATTAAACCTGACTGGCTCATTCATGACACAAATACCAAGTCGAGGAGGACGAGTTAAGTAAGTTTAAGTGTACAGTAGAAGTACTTGGTGGTGAGTTTGTAGAGAAATTGTATGAGAATTGAATGAAATACCAATGATTTGTGAGACTTTGAAAGACCAAAAGTAAGTCTATTTTGTTTAGTTGTGCAACATGATGGTTAATAAAATAAAATCAAAATTTATTATCCTTACCATCAAAATCCGTGTACATTGTGTCTCGTAAGATGGCTCCGGACCCAAAGTCAATCAACTTTAAATTTTGAGATCTAGCGTCTACTAGAATATTTTCATCCTGGAAAGACACATAAAAAAGGACAAATCAGATTAGATTCAAAATATAAAAAACAGAACAAAAGGAAGGAAGATTCACTTCATTATTATTATTCCATAATACTCTACCCAAAAACATGATCATGAAACACATGCAAGGTGTTCCTGGTTCAGGGACTCTCTCATGTGTAAGTAATAATAACTTTTTTTACACTTCAAAATTACAAAACTACTACAACCCCTTTACTACTTACAACTACATCACATCACATTATGCTTAACATGTGTTAGAAGAACTCATGTCTTGTATGAATGAAAATGAATGGGGTGTTGTGAGTGAAGGGTTTGGGTAGATTGTATATTGTATGTATGATGGGGTTGATGATGAAACAAACGACTTCATTTCCGGTCTCCGGGATCACTCATCTTTTAAGATTTATCCTGCACACACATGTACTTTCTCATCTAAAAAAAACGAGGCCCAATCTGACACAGTATTTTTTTGTGTGTCTCTTCCCTTTAGTAGTGCATCGAATGAAGGAAGGCTAAGGTTCCTCGTCATTTTAATCACTCATTGTAAAAAAAAATACACCCAAAACTCAAGAGGATCTCAGGGATATTGCATCATTGATCTAACATCATCACATCACCTTCAGCCTTTCCTTCACCTTCCTCATAGATAAATAAGACTTGTCCTTTATATCCTTTAGCTCTCATTTCTGTCATCAACACAACATAAAATCTAAAACTAACCTAAATACCTAAAGGAGATTCATTTTTGTTTCATGTGTATTGTTCTATTTTTCATTTATGGTTACGCTTCCTAGCATAAAAATAACGCTACATGCATGCTGGATGTACAAGTGGAAGGAAGGAAATCTTTTGTTTTTTTCCCCTCTTTCATTCATCCCTTCAAGTCGTATAAAGTTAGGGTCGCTTAAAACTTCAAAAAGTTATGAATGAATGAAGGAGAAAACCCTGCATGTTACCCTCATTGTTTTCCAGTCCTAAAACGATTATATTATGAAGGACCGGAAGTTTCAGGAACTATACATACTCCTAGGGATGTCCTTGACCAGTAGTAAGACCTTTGTTTGTTTATGATCCATAGTCAGATAAATGAGGTTTGAAATGAACCAAAAACTTTTGATTCCACGATTCAATTTCAACTGTGTGTAACCAAAATTCTATTATTATTAAGAGTCCTTAAGTTTGCGTGTGATCTAGTTTCCATGAATGTGGTAATCTCTCAACCATTTGAACTTCCAGGAAAATGAAAGCTCTCTCTCGCTTGATTATACCTCGAACCTCATCATTATTATTATCGTGAGCTCAGGGTTACACTGATCTCATGACTTTCTCATTCCTCAAATCTGAACCACAACAAAGGATTTAGGACTGTTAAATGAACTGTATACTCATTTCAGGTACATGCAAAGTATTGCTGTCCATATTTACAAACAGATTATTTGCTCAGTTCTAGGAAACAATTAGTTTTTGAATTCTGATTCATTGTAACAACGTGAGGATAACGGCTTCTAATGAAACTTTGATGACTTAAACTTGGAGTTGTTAGCTGGAACTGTCTGGACAATGTCCATTAACTGAATTTTTGGCCTAATTGATTCTTTTTTTGGGGGTCTTTTGGTGTTGTGTGTTGTATGTTCGTGGTGGGTCATTTGATCCTTATCCTTTGGTCAATATTTCCACATGGATCACTTTAGCTGTCTCATTTCTCAGTCTTTTACAAATTCTAGGAATACCATTTGAGTTCAAACAAAAGCAAAACCTTGTTCATTGTATGACAGGACAGTAAAGTTCACGTTTCTAGATTTTGAAATCTATCTGACCAAATAGCTTTCATTTTCAATAAGATTCTATGTATCAAATCAAGTTCAGGAAATACCAGAAATAACTGGGCTAACCTACAAAAATCCGTTATCTACTGCTGGAATACCCAGATTCCAACCCCAAGATTTTTTAAAAATCCATCAGTCCAGAAGACCATGAAAACCATGTAAAAATGCTTGGGTTCAGAAGATAAAAAATGTTTCATAGACCCATGGCTATTTGTCCATGTTGTGGTTCGGAATACCCAATTCATATCTACCATGTTTTATCAAACCTTTTTTTTTTCAACGGTTAGTTCAAACCGCAACTGGCTGGTAAGTGATTGAAATTACAAATCAATTGCCCATTGTATTTGCTACTGTACAATTTCCCTCCTCCTCTCCTTTTGTTTCATGGGATTTCCCCAAGATGAAACAATACTACTGCTACTGATGAGAGAACAGGAAGTACAAGTTACGAGTTAATAAGTTGAAATATCACTATTTTAAGTTCTTTGGTTCATTATTATTGACAATTGCAATAATAAGGATTTTGTCTAAACTTTTTGATCCTGGCAGACGACGACTGACTCTTTCTTGGCCCAATGATGGTGATGGCAATTAACCTGGATATAATGTATAGGGGATGAAATGAAATATGAAACTCAAGGATTTTTAGTCTGAAATGGGTCAGGAAGGAAGAGGGAAGATAGGCTATGCCATGCCAAAAAAGTAGGTCAAGTAAAAGTAGAAGAAAATATAGAATAGGGGTTTCTTTTACTATAACTTTACCCGCCTGCCTAGCCTCCCTTTTTGGCATGAGACATGATGAATTCTCAGCCAAACAAACAATAGAATGAGTATAAGTTTTCGTCTACATACAATTGAATGGAATTCAACCGTTATTTTTTCATATCTCTCTGTTCTTTTGGCATGTACAAAAAAAAATTGACAACTCGGGCCAAGTACTAACAACAAACTATTCTATCATCTTACATTCCAAACTCATATTCTATTATACAACAAAAGTTTGCATTCAGGAAGTACAAAGAAGTACATAGGAAGAAGAAAACAACTTTTGGAAATACTTTGTATTGTGTATTGGTACAATGGAATGGAGAATCAGGTGCGTCTTGTCTAGACGTCCTAATGTTTCAGTTTTTTCTTGAGCCAAGTTTTAAAAAAAATCCGAGGTCGGGGTTATTGGTTTTTCTGATTATTTTTCTCATTAATACCCGGATACTAAAGCTACAATACAATGGGACTTTATCTACAAAATACCCGGGATTCATTGGATTATAACAATGGAACTTCCTTCAAGACTTCATCTATCTTATACATTAGGGAACAAATGGAGAAATAGAAAAAAAACCCGTGGGTGTCTTTGGGACTTTGGATCAATTTCTCCGTCGGATTTTCCTTCTCATCTCTGACTCATCACTGTAGGTAGTGTATTAGTGTATCTTTTTAACTTTTGGCTCAATCGAACCGAAATTTTAACAATACATCACAACAACTGATGGATCTGTCCTACTTCTCATAAGACGAAGGAAGACGTGTCATATGATGAGCCACTTACAAAATTGAACCTCGGGACTCTCATTAGCGCAATAATAATATAACAGCTGGATTTTGATATCTTTTTTTTCGAAATCACCAAACTAGTCCCATAACCTACCATACCATACCATACCATACAAAAACAACAAAACGTCACATCTCCAACTGCGATTTATTTTCTCCAATTGCGAAAAATTGCTATCACTTCATCCCAGCGTGCAAATAAAAAATTGTTCACAAAGGTGTACTGACTGATCTTTCACTCCATGAGTGATGATTAAAAATTTTATGGGACGGATGATAAATTGATGATCGGCACACTTTTTAGTAATCTACCAGTAAATTTATATTTTAAGTTATGAGCTGATCTCCTGATCATATCATGTCCCCTACCCAATATTTAGCAGACTCGATCAACATTGTATCATGCCATCATGCATCCTCCAAATGAGAAATATTATGATGTTCTAAACATGTCATATGTCAACATCATGCCCCTCCCTCATGTTGTGTATACACATACAATGTGTTCAGGAAGAAATGTGTTTTAAGATGAGATGATGGGACTTACTTTATCATAATGTAAATAAATAATAATAATAATCCTTCCTTGTCAGTTGTGGGGCAACTTATGTTTAGTAGTATGTGAGGCTGGCCAATCATTTCCAAAAATGAATGATGAGTCAAGGATGAAGATTCCCTTTCCCAGGAGTTGATTTAATGACTCAACTTTAAATCTGGATAGTTTAAAGTTAAAATTAAAGAAGTTTAGAGGGGTGAGGGGACAATGACATGAGTTCAAATCTCAAATAAAGTACACCTAAAGCTAAAATTGATGATCCTAACAGAAAAAGAATTTGACAAACTTTTAAATACAGATACAGAATCCAAATCTAACTAGATGGTCAGGGTGTAAGGTTCAGGTCAAACCTCATACCTAAAAAACTGCTGACTTTTGCAAAGACATAATGAAAATGTATGAGATCTTTTAAATCCTCTGAGCAGAATAAACTACTGAGGAAGAGATTTTGCAAATAAAATTGCAAGGTAATTAATTTAAAATATTAAATGCAACTCCGAATCTTGGGTAGGTTGTACTTTTTTCAATCTTGATGAGAGAGTCCAAAATAGTTTCCCAGGGTCTTTGACTTGACCATTTCATAACTCTCAAGGATTTTGTAGTCGTAAACTTACCTTGATGTCTCGATGGATGACTCCTGCCTGGTGGCATGAAATTAGAGTCTCAACAATTTGTCGAAAAAATTCCCGAGCGGTATGTTCCTCAAGGACCCCCTTCTCTGTTATATAATCAAAGAGATCTTTCACGGGCTCGGGTCGTTCCATGACAATTACGAAACTATCACAACGTTCAAAATAATCCAGTAGTTTAATGACTCCTTCAACATGAGACACCTTCCTCAGGAGAAAAACTTCCAATGGGACTCGGTGTCCATTCATCTGTTTTAAAATTTAAAAAAAGAACAGTTACATTAGTTTGATTAATTAAAATATGCAAGTAAAATTAGAATGAATGACACATTTTATGATGGACAGGTCATCGGGGAAATATGCAAATAATGTTTATCCCAGATCCAAGGTACAAAACACAACGCGAGATGAATTTTACAAAGTATATGCATCTGTTATCCATCCCAAGATTCTAAAAACATATAATATCAGTTCATTCATTCAACCCTTCAATATTTAGGCTTGGATACAACACAAACAAAACAATCCCTAAAAAAGACTAGTGCCAAATTCTAAAGTAAGTGTAATGACAATGAGTCAGACAGTCCTGTCCTCCTCCAGATTTGGTTCTTTGGAACAAAAGTTGAATCATGTCAGGAGGATGTATATATTTTTTGTCTTGTCTGTCCCTCATTTAAACAACATTGTTAATAACCATATATTCACACTTTACACAGATGTCAAAAGACAACTCATACATTATATGAATGAGTGTGGGTTATGAATTGCAAAAAAAGACATCTCAAATGAATGAAAGTGATCATCTCATTCACATCTTTAAAATAATCATGGGTATGGTTCATCAATGACTCAAACACAGTCCTTTTGTCAATGTCATTAGGGACCAAGACCAATCTGTAATTTCAAATTGATATTAACACAAGTATAAATTATAAATTGTCATCTGGTTCAAGTTTTGTTCATATTTTCACAAGGGTTATTTTTAAAATTTAAGGTTAGAAGAATCAAGGAACTTGTTTAAGTTTAAATCCTAAAAGTCCCCATCTACCCACTCACTTGAATTCTTAGTTTATTTTTTGTTTGGGGGACCAGGTTGACTTAATGGATAGGACGGATGCCAAAAAATCGAAATTCCAAAATTGAATCTCACTATCATGTCTAATTTGCTCAGTACATCTCAAGCTTCTCCCTTCTCAAATTCCAGATCTAATTTTAAATAGTAATCTCAAGACAAAAAGTCATTTCCTAGTCTATTTCTGTTCTCATCTTCATGGATTTGAATTTTAAAATGTCTCGTCTAATGTAAACATTACATTTTGAAAAGTCTAAATGACATTCCAATATGGAATGTATGATTTTCTTTAAAAACGTACTCCTTTGCCAAATTCATTTACATCCGTATCCTCGACCCAACATTTGACATTTGAACAAAGCCAGATTTCTGACTGAAGCTAGGATCCTACTCAAAATACATTTCTACCTAACCAAAATACTGAGTGAGCGTATTTGTGATTTTTAAGGGAAATAGAATATGACTCATTTCCAAAGAGATCATTTGTTACATTGTTTCCTTCTTAGGTCTTGATATTCAATCCTTAAATCTTGACTCATGACAATTTGTGTCATCCTGTGTCATCATGGCCATAAACATAAACAAACCTAATGTTTTCAGCAACCTTTACTGATTGTCGTCGTTATTTTTTCTAATCCAAATGTTGCATACTTGTAGAGCCACTTGTAAAGATGAAAGGTCACAGCAACAACAACAACGCCATAAAAATTCTACGCTCTATCAATATCTATTTAAAATCTAGTAATTGTTCAAATATCAATTTATTTTCCTAACCTTTCCAATATACTCTCAAGTTGCAATATGGTTGGGAACTAAACATGTGAGTTTTGTCAAAAATATTAAATATTCTTAGTTTTCATCTCAAATGTTTATCCTCAAGTTAAAGTAGTGTAGATACAATATCAGTCAGGAAAACAACAAACAATAAAAATCATGGATAAACAAGAATCCCGTTTTTGAGACTTGAACTAGTTTTAATTATAACCCTTATGAGTTTAGGTAAAGGATGCAATGGAAAACTACACAAAGTCGTAATATTTGCTTTGTTATGATCTCTGCTGTTTCCCTAAATAGGTTTCCCATTCTTTTCCATCATTTTATATCGAATCAACTAACCCACGTCCCTAAAAAACCATAATTGCAATATCCTAGATTTGACTTTGGCAACTATTGTCAAATTCAACCACTTTTATGATTGTGTTTCCTCAATCCCCTTCAATATTATTAGTGCCCAAGCATTCGAGAAAAAAACAATAATCATCAAAAATGCACTCAATTTTGGGAAGTTCATCTGATGATGCTTTTGGGCTTTGTCTATTCCTTGTACAAACAACTCAAGGTTTTATTAAGGTTGGTAAAACACAATAAAAAGGTAATTGGGATTTGAACTAAATATGTTTTTTCTTTAGTTGGAATTTTTCTTTGAGTTGGTTGAACTAATTGTTTTTCTACGGAATTTTCTTATCTAATTCCAAGTAAAATCATCATTAGGAATGGCCGGACTTTCCTCAACCCTTTCAATTTTATGAGTTTTTGAAGAAGTACACATCATTGGAGCTATTACTAGGTCAAAAACTTGAAAGGAAAATTTCTGATCCAATCTCAAATAAAAAATTTCCTAAAGTCAGTTTAAAAATTAAAAGAATCAACTCCAATATTTTCTACTTTTAGAAATTCCTCTGCCACGTGATAACCCCAATGTCATTATTGTTGAGGTTGAGCTATTAATGCAGTAAAAGGATTTGATTTGCAAGTCAACTTTTGATAATAATTAAAAATAAAAGCCCAAATTCTTTCCTTTATGATTATGAAATAATTATTGTTTTGTCATGTATTAACCTAACAGATATTAAATTTTTGCATACCCCTCATCCCTTTTTCATGAATGAACTATAAGGGCATAAGGGTTAGTATAAGGTTAGGGAACAATTCTTATTTGTTAAGACTTTTGAGGAAAACAAAAACAAATGAAACGGAAATCATTATATTAACTCAACCTTACATTACATCCCTCCTCAACTAACTTTTCATAAGTTCTTTTGAACACTTAAAGGCCATTAACAAACCATAATAATAATGGGTGAAATAATAATTTAAGGATTGAGAGAGATCTCTACAGATAACTAACTTTTATTATAAGAGTTGGTCTCTTAAGAAAACAACAACAATAACAGTCCCAACACAGTTCACTTCCTAAATAAAATCTAAACATAAAATTACAATTAAGTATACTAGTAATGTCCTTCCTCATTTTGCAAGTTCCTTCCTCCTTTTTTTTATCCTCATTATCACATCCTATGAATACCAGTTTTTGAGAAAGTGGATCAAGTAGATCCTACATCCCAATAAAAAACCTGTATATATATATTTTTTTAAAAACCTCTGATTCATTTGTTTCCTCTGTGGCTATCATTTAGAGAACCATGATGGATGAGTAATAATTCCTGAGAGCAAATTCTAATTAATAAAGGATTAAATGCTAGACTTTATTTTTGGAAACAAACGATGATGACATTTAAAGGGCACTATCAAAATCCATTTATATGAAGGACCCTTTATCTTTATTTTACTCATTCTAATTAGTTGATGAAAGGATGGAGGGATGATGAAATTTGTAGCCAAAGTTAACGTTGACCCAAAAATAATCAAAGGGAAGAAAAGTGTTTGAAATAAATACTCCAATCAACTTTATCCACGTCATTCATTCATACAAATAAACGTTTACTGTCTCTCTCTCTTGAGTTGGAAAAATGGAATTGGCTACACTAAACTCTTCACAAAAACACGCTTTTATAGGTTAGTAAAGGATTGACCTTGGGAATTTTGTTGTTCCCACAGGACAGCGGATGACAGTTCCATGTTCCATCATAACATAACATAAAACCCATCGATTCTATTGTTGTGAGTGAGAGCTCTTAAGCTCAAAATTGCATCACTCCTACCTACTTCCCTCCCACTCTAATTCCAATCACTCAATCCCATTGATAGAGGTGAGTTGAGATTGAACTTGAGCTAAAAGTAGACATTTTCAATACAAATTAATATACGAGGTTTGTTGACGTATTTGCGATTTGGATTCATCCAGAGATAGCCATGTGTAGCAAATAAATCGTTAAACTTCTAAAATCGGAATGAAAATTATGGGAAAAGGACATGTACTGGGTATGATTAAGATCCTGCTCATTGCTAACTACTCAAGCCAAGAATAATTTTCAACATTTAAACCTCTTTTATTTAATTAAAAATTGCAAACCATACAAGGATACAGTCCTAAACAAACAAAAATGTCCTCAGACTAGGCGCCAACTACAGGGTACGACGGGACATATCATTCATATTTATACACGCAAGTGCAGGGACTAATTTTTATTTATTGTTCTCATTGTATTAGCATTTTGTTTTGTTTGTACTCAAACCTTATTATTCATCCCCTTGGTTCAAACTACTATTACTATATTACCCTGCCCCTAGTACTACAATAAAACATGATGATAGATAGGGATCTTCAGTCTCAAGTAAGTAGTACCTGGATCAATTTAATTGAACATGAAATGTTCAAAAAACGTTTCTCTGACGTTTGAGTGCTTATGCCCTCATGTATGTGATGTGATTATTGTCGTTTACAACTTGGGTTATTCCCATGAATGAGTCCCTCTCACTCACTCACAACAATCAAAATACTCAGAAGATTGCATCATTCATCCCACAAATATTTGAGACCTACCCCATGAGGGACGTGTATGCATATAGAACATCCACAACAACAACAATGGATAAAATATTAATAGTAGTAGTAGGGATAATGGATAATAATTCAAAGGACCTTGAAAAACTTTAATTCAACCCTTTACATATGCAATGGAATAAATGAGCGTGGGTTTGCGAAAATAAATTTAGCACAACTATATTGGAAATGCCCTAGATCCTATTGTTATTTTTTAATGAAATAAAAACGGTGTCTGTAGTCTCAAATTTTAATCCAAGGGTCTCAACACACTCAGACATAACAAAATGTACCCTATGTTCGTTATTGACTGAATGGCAAAATGAATGAATGGACGTCCTTGTTAGGTGGGGTATGATGAGACGGATCCGAAAAACGTAAACAAGGGTTTAAGGATGAAGACAAAAGAAAAGCTCAAACTCACCTGAACCCAGTCCGTAACTTTGACTTTCGCTACATGTTTGATTGCAACCTGGAATTAAAAATGCGTTGAATCGGATTAAGTATAATTCCTTTGTTAGTATAGATGAATGCCCTGTTTTAGAAAGTCCAAATCAAATTTTTGTTGAAAAACTTACTGGTGCTGTGTCTCGGATCCTAAATCCAGCATAGACAATACCGAATCCACCCTGACCCAGGGTAGGTCCAACCCTATAAGTTGCCTCAAAAGTCTCACTACAACTTGACACCCCAAGGAAGGGTAAAGGACTTGAGTCCTCTTGTTGTTGATTATCGGGAAAATCTTCCCCTAAGAAAAGAAATAGACAAAAGAACAAATAGTTTATAAATAATACATAAATGTCCCCAGACAGAACCCAAACACTTTATGAATGAATTAAGTATTTTTATTATTATGATCCCTTTGAACTTCATAAAACAATATTCCTATAACCCTATTGTCTGCTGTATTAAAATTGAAATTTGTTCAAAAATTTTGACCATTTAAAAAAAAATCTACCTTCAGTCTTATCAGTCTCCATTTGAATGAGGTTACCCTCAGGAGGGACTTCCATGGAATTAGAGAGGAATTCTGTGGAAGGGGTCACGACAACGACGGCGGGGTCATGACCTGGAACACGTGGAGGGATTGGGACTCCTGGAGGAGGAGGGAGGTTATTAGGAAGAATGATTGGGATTGGGGTTGCCGAAGGATCCCCACGATCGTTTTTATTATTGACCACCTTTCCACCACTACTACTACTATTACAACTACCACCACTACTAACACCAGAATCAATGAGACTCATTGAGAGGTCAACTGGAGAACAGTCTTTTCGGGGATGATTGAGACAATGGTGGTGGTGGTGTTGAGGGAAATGACCATGAAGAAATGGAGGATGAAGGATATTGTTATTATTATTATTGGGATTAATATTATTACTATTTAGGATTGAATTGTTATTATTGGAGGATGATGTTGATGATTGGAGTTGAAGGTTCTGAGCAGCACAGAGGCCACAAGGACTCGTCCTTGACTCAAGTCCACCTCTACTTGACCCCAGAAGTCGTTCATGTGACAACATAGTGTCCTCCTCCTCACCATGGTACGCTACAGGGTACTGGTGTTTCATATCCCCTTGGGGAATCTTTAAACCACCCAGTTTTCTGATTTTTTTTGGATTTTGAGAACTTTAAGAGTTCAATGATTTTTTTCCCAAAAGGTCAAAAAAAGTACTCAGTTTATATTCACTGTATTCGAGAAAGTCTATGTATGTGTTGGGATATGATGATGATTATGATCCTTTCTTTTTTCCAAGTTCGAGTTCATAGAACTCCAAATGTTTACAAACATGAGGTCCAATGCACTTTCCTCAGATTGATATGAATGAATGTGAGATCCTTTCGTCAACAATGTCCCTCAATTCACAAATCCAAAGTTTTTTAATGGTTCGATATAAAGATATTTCACAAGTTCAGAAATCCAATTAACAATCAATTCACAATTATCTAATCCTGGATAATTGTATGAGGGTCTTTGAAAGTTTTCCAAACTTGTGTAGCAACAATGTCTACCAATAATTTAATAAATACACTTTTAATCCAGAGGATTCAATGAATCTCCAAAAAGTTTCCGTTCAATTGTTCTTTTCCCAAAAAATTGTAATTCCAAAGTGTTTGGAATTGAAACTTTGTTTCCAATAAAATCCAATAAAGGTTTACAATCACTTTGTTTCACTTTTGACTTTCAGTCAAATTTTTAATCCAACGTCAATAATAACAATGGATTCTCAACTTCAACTTTTTTCCAAAGAACTTTTTAATTCTTCTTAATTTGAACAAGAATAGGGAATACTATGAAATGTTTCAATAAAGTAGAACACCTACTTCGAATCCGAACAACAGACAAACAACAACCTTCCAGTTGGAACCCTTTGTTCCGTCTGAAGTGATCCAGGGTTAAAACCTTTGGTTTTCCAGGTTTTGACTTGGATGGACAAAAATAATAATAATGGTAATGACAAGAGCCGTTTGCTTCCTTCCTGCCTTAATAATTTTTTTGGAAAAAATTGGACTAACGTTCCTTCCTTTCCGGTAGCTTCTCTCAAACTGAATTGCAGGAAAACCCAAACATTGTCAAGTCACCAAAATGAACCACCAACACTAACTACTACCAAAATGAACCAGACCAGACCAACAAAAAGCCCCTTTACTTTACGCCAAAAGGAAGGAGAGAGCGGGATCTGGAATCTCACTCATACTCCCTCGTTGATAAAACGTTGCATTGGAAGGGGGGACGAGGACGAGAGAGCTTTAAGAGCTACGGTAAAGGGTGGAATGTTGCATCTGTCCATTGCTTCACTTGGATGATGGGGGGAAAGCCCAAATGGTTTAAAAGAGAGTTTACTAACGGGGGTTTCCCCGCTCGCTCTCTCATCGAGGATACTATGAGGATGAATGTGAGTGAATGTTTTGAGAGGGAGTTTTTTTATGGGTGGGAGAGGAGGCGGCTGAAGCTAAACTAAACCTACGCTTCTTCCCTTTCTTACTGAGGAGTGAGTGAGAGTCCTTCGTGGACATTGACCGCGGAGGAGGTTATTATAACTTCAAGTCTACTGTACTGACTAGGCAGGCAAACAGGGGAACGGTTTTTTGTTGGGTCTGAACAAATGGGTTGCTCACGCCATCTCTTAACCAAGGAGGAAAGGCGAATGTATTTTATACAAAGGAAAAATTTATTTGACTGATTCATCTTCAATTCTCTTTGAGTATGGATTAGATGTGGGCTTCAATCAAACCAAAGCTCCATTGAGCCTTAGAAAAGTTAAATTATGTTACCATTAGTTATTAAACGTATGTGGTCATGTCAGAGTTTTTTCAATGCCAACTTTTGTGGCAACAGTTAAATGCAGGTCGACATTGTATTTTGTAGTTGAAACTTCGATGATATTTAAAATTCAATTCTAGACTTTTCATAACTTAAGAGCTACTTTTAGTCTTTCACAAAGCTATTACTACTTTAAAACGGCTGATTAAAGTTGATTGGGGAACTTTTTCTAGTTTTTTGTACAACGTTATTCATACCATGCCTCAACACGTAGCTATTCATAGCATTTTTCGACGCAGACCTATTCATAGAATCCTTCAACACTGAACTATTCATAGCATCCTTCAACACAGAGCTATTCATAGAATCCTTCAACACTGAGCTATTTATAACTTTCCTGGGCGCGAAGCTATTCATAGCATTCCTCAACGAGAGACAATCATTGCATTTCTCGACACAGAGCTATTCATACAATCCTTCAACGCGGAGCTATTCATAGCATTTCTCGACGCAGAGCTATTCATACAATCCTTCAACGCGAAGCTATTTATAACATGCCTCAACACGGAGCCATTTATAACTTTCCGGGGCGCGAAGCTATTCATAGCATTCCTCAACCCAGACATATTCATTGTATTCCTCACCGCGGAGCTATTCATAGCATGCCTTGAGTCGGAGTTTTTCATTAAGCATTTGGTCCGAGCTATTTTGAACAACTCGAAGCATTTAACCCTCAGGTTTTGAAAAACGCAACTGAGATTCATTAATCTAAACATAAATACCGCGCATTTAATATTTTATTTTTGAGGTAGTAACACATTAGGGGCGGTTAAACACACGGCTTCGAAGCCGAAGCCGTTTTTTACTATCCGTTCTAAAAATAGAATGGCTCCAAATTCGGCTCCAGAAGCGGCTTCTTTCGAAGCCACTTTGAAAAGGCTTCTCACAAAAGAGCCGTTTTTGGAGCGCTTTTGAGGTGTTGCGCTAAAAATCAAAAAGAGCCAAAACGGCTTCGAAGCCGAAGCCGTGTGTTTGACCGCCCTATTGTTTTAACAAAATTGTCAAATTAATTTAAAAAAATACACGTCTGTTATAATTTGCATCGCGCCCACCTATTACAATCACGAGTCCTTGAGACCAAAGCTCTCTATTTTTTGCCCTCAACTTTGGGGTTACTAGCCGAAGCCGACGCTTCATTCCCATTCCATCCCATACATAACAAAGTCGATGACGAAGAGGATGATGATGATGACTCCTCTTGGTACAATCCCGACACAAAAAATTCCCCCCATTTTCAACCAATGTTTCTTTACTACTTTACTACGAGCTCCCATGCTCTTCATCCTCTGCCTGATGCACTCAATGTTACTCCATCCATTCTACCTTGAGAGTTTGAGTTTGAGAGTGTAATTACCCCGGGCTCACAGGCCTCCACATTGTGTGTGCTCTTACGCTAAATGTGTCTGGCGGGACGGAGAGCAGGGATATACGTCAAGTTAAAAGCTTCATTGAAAGCTGAGCCCTTTCTAAAACGTAGTTCATGCATGGCCCTACACATTGACCCTAGGTCAATTTTCTTAAATAAGGTCATGGACAGGGATTAGATGAGCCAGACATGGGGACTAGCTCCTGTAACGGAATATGGAGGGTGAGTGATTCGGTTCTTACTCAGGCTTTTTGGGCCTTACCACCACCAAATAGACCTTCCCCTTCAATTCAAAAAGAAGCAAAAACGAAACGGTCCTTCCATCCATCTAAAACTCTCAAGTTCACACACAATTCAAGTTTGAAATGGATGAAGAAGAGAGTCTACGGACGAGGCTTTACTCTATTCTTCTATGTCATGTTCATGTCAGTGGCCTTAGGACGGACGTAAAGTAAGAGGAATGAATATCCGTTCTTTGAGAACTTGGAAGTTTTTTTCTCTCTTTTCTTCGGTGCAATGGCCCTCGTCTGGGTTCTCCTCGTGGACTTGACTTGAATTGTGTACGTACAACCGTACTACTCAATACATACATTACGTAATGGAACACATGGGAGATTGGGAAGGAGCGGGAGATGAAGGGACGTTAAGTCAAGGCATGGATGAAGGTTTTTCCTCCATGGATGGTCTTCATTTTTGTTTTGTTATGGGGTTGATGAACATTTACATTTTAGCATGGCATTCCTCAAGATGAGGAGAATGAAGTTCATGATGATGATGATGAGTGAGCATGGATGGAATACTCTATGTAATGTATGTAAACTGAACAAAGTATAAAATATATTATAAAAACCCCGAGGAAATTGACGGGAAGTTAGAAGAAGAATGGAGGGGAAAAGGGTTCAAGGCAAAAAGAAGGAATCTCTTCAAAAATTTTTGTCTCCTTGAAGGCTTTTTTTTGTTTCCTTTCTTGTACGTTTTAACTTTGTCCCAAAGTTTAAAATGTTACCTTCTTCTTTAAGGATTCCCTTGAATTTTGATTTGGACGAAGACTGTTCTTCTCTCCCGTGAGAGAATTAGTTTTTTGTATTAAAACTGATCTTGAGGACTTTCAAGATCAATACACTTGGATTATGTAATACTCTCAAAGGTGGAATGGGCTGCAACGTGAAGAGAAAAAAGAGGGAAAGGGTTGAACTTGACATTGAATTTATTGAAAAATTCATTGTATCACAAGCAGGAGTTTCTTAAATATGCAACTATATAATAACAAATACATTGTTTTACGTTACCCTTCCTTACAATTATTGATGTTTCAACTGTAATTTCAGATGCGTTTATTTTCTTAATAATATTACTAAAATATTTTTTTAACTTCTTACTCTTCAACCAAAATACCGAATTGCACATAAAAATCGATTCCAGACATTCAACAAGGGGTGAAAAAAATATCCCATCATTGTTTTTCTAATTTGAGTGATTTCAAACTCCTTCCTAGCCCTCTGACTAACCTTCTAAAGCCATGGAATGGAATTCCGAATAACCAAAAGAAAGTTACCCGTTTTCAGATCATTCATTTCTAACACAACACAAATATAATACATCCCGTTTCATCTCCCAAAAACCCCTCAACCCTAATCCAATTTGAAATGTTTAATAAAGATTCAAAAGCTTGAACCCCTCTGGTTTTAAATGAGGGTTGAATCTTTGGTTTGGATGTATCTAGAGCAAAAAGGCTCAATTCTCATTCATTGTCATTCTTCGTCCAACCCATGAAAACCGGGCAGAAAAGACACAAAGCACATATTACAGATACATTATTATTATTCTCTCCGAATTTGAGCCTAAATTCATTTTGTGTATCTTTGTAGCGTGACATCCGGATCCGCGGATGGTTAGAGGATAATGTTACCCTGTCCGCTCCGGTCTAATATTCGAATTCGTACACGGGCTCATGGACAGACATGGACGTCTTTTCCCCTTCATGGATAGAAAATGGATGGGGTTGAAATTTAACTTGGTTGCTGGAATGGCATGGACTACATAGCATGCCAGCCAGCCAGTCAGTCAGAGTGTAGTAACCTTGCCCTCTCATCATCAGTTGGCTTCTCGGTTGGAGAGAACCTTGGGGCAATGTTCGCTTCATTCTCTCTCTAGAATTTCTCACGTGGCTCGTCCACACACGGGTGAATAATCTGGACTCGGAGGAGGTTCAAGGCATGAAGGAAAATGAGAATGAGAGGGATTTTCAACCCTCGTTCGTCTAGTTGTACGAAGTACGATGGAAGTTTACAAAAAGCTGGATGATTGAGGATCCACGAGCATTTTTTGTGCCCTCTATCATTTTTATCCTTCACATTGCATCGAGGAGATCGAACAAACTGCTGCAGCTTGAATCTATTCGTTATATTCCATCTACATTTTTGAGATATACTTACTACTACAAACAACAATCCTCACTTTACTCCAAAGAGTTGAATTATGTAACAAACAGCTACAGTCATATAATATCGTAAACAATGTGATATGCTTTAGTAGTAATAATCATCATAAGAATTGAATTGAAGGATCCCCCTGTTTTATATATTCCATCTCATCATCAAAAAATGCAGGGGAATAAAATATTCTACTCATGTCCTCCTTGCTGCTGTCCCTTTTTGCTGGATCCTATTTTACTTTACCACCATTCTTTGCTAAAGAAGAATCAACAGCTAAACAGCAGAATAATGATGGCCTGAGGGCTTTACTACGTTTACTACTCATAACACTCACAGAAACATTATTACCTTTTTGACTCATTCCAAACAAAGTGTCAAAAAATTGCTGCAGATTTTAATTAAACGAACTGGTTTTAATTTCTAATAATTTTAATTGTATTAGAAAAGCTTAGTATGTATCGTAATGGCTAGCCAGGATTCTTCTAAATCTAAGCCCTGGAGCTAAACAAAGCATTACATTTAAAGATACTTCCCTCTATACCAAATTCGATCTGCTTTTATTCATGTTTAAATATTTTATAAAAACTAGTCTTCTAAAGGAATTGAGAAATTCTTAACTTTTAATCTGTAACAATCCTTCAAATTCAAAGTGTCAATATGATAAGTGCTGGGCCTGGGGACCTATCACCCAAAATCAAACCAAATTTGAAGCCCTGAACCAAATCGGCATGACACTTAAAAGTCATTTTTAAAATCCGGCTTGAAAATTTATTGCTGGAGTTATTAGGAAACCATCTTTTCGTAGCCTCTCTAAATTCGATCAGGTTTTTTATTATAAAGAGTTAATGTCCAATTCGGACTGGATTACACTGGAAACAATAGAAAAGGGAACAATGTCACCTCATCTTGTCTTGACTAGTTTTCCAATAAAGAGGCAAAGCTTAAGACTCATATGAGAATTCAATGCGTAAAAGTACGCTTTTCTAAGATGTAGCAGTAGAAAGTGAATGGAATGTTGTTATTTTGGATCTAGTCAATAAACGAAAATGATAAATAACTTCCACACTTCCATTTGACACAATGTGAAGGGTTCTAACCTAAAAAAAATCTTTATAAAAAGTAACGTTTGAATTCCTCCTGCTCTGCTCATATTAATTGTGAAACAAGTTCTTTCACCTCATATAAAATGGAAGGATTTTTTTCAAGTTATGTGTCCTTGGTCCTCCTTGTACATGATCCAGAACAAACTCGTCTTTTCTCAAGTACTTTAATTGAGGTCATTATAACAATTAAAGAACTCTTGTGAAATTGAGATAGCTTCTTAACTGGATTTCCTCTTTTTCCTTCCTTGTATTACGTCATTTAAAATTAACGAGCCCCTTTAAAGGTGAAATAAATATCCCTCCTTCCTAGGAGGATGCCTGTAGATTTCTATTCGACATCATAATTATGCCTATTATATAAAATTTTAATTATCTAAAAATCAAACGGATATTTGACTTCTCCATGAGTATGAACAAAGTTTTGAAGGGACGCGTTATTAAATTGCGAAAGCATTGAAGCTATTTTATAGAACACGATAATCGGGATTAAACATGAGATATGAATGTGAATATTAACTAAAACTACATGCTTAATTTGATAAGACAAATGACATTTGACCCATGACACCAATGATAAGGGTTTTAGAGAAACAGTTTTAACATCATAATGCAAAGGGTTGATGTTGATGATAGGTGGGTCTTAATTTAATTTTAAGGTGCTATCTATCTTTATCGAGTAAGCGCAACTTTCTGGGTTACCCCTATTTCGTCGCACGGTTTCTAGCTTCGTAGGTGGGGCGCTTTTTTCTTGCATTTGTTAGTTCGATTTCTATCACGAGCGGTTTTCATTTTCATAGTATTTATCA